>JAGKTI010021319.1:0-15808 GCA_018397915.1 Birgus latro | reverse complement strand
AGTAATAGAATGGATGTGGAAGGTGTGCAGATTGGCTTGGGAGGAGGGTAGAGTCCCGGAGGATTGGAAGTCAGGTATAATTATTCCTCTGTACAAAGGAAAAGGGGAAAAAGCAGTGTGTGGTAATCATAGGGGCATTTGCCTTCTCAGTGTAATAGGAAAAGTATATGGTAGGATACTTATAGACAGAGTTAGGGAAATTACAGAGGAATTAGTTGGAGAAGAACAAGGAGGTTTTAGGAAGGGAAGAGGGTGTGTAGACCAGATATTCATTCTTAGATCCTTAGTGGAAAAGTTTCTAGAGAAGGGCAAGAAGTTGTATGCAGCCTTCATGGATCTGGAGAAAGCATATGACAGGGTGGATAGAAAAGATTTGTGGAAGGTATTAACAATATATGGAGTGGATGGGAAGTTGTTGAAGGCAGTGAAGAGTATGTATGAGGGTGCTAAGGCCGCAGTGCGTGTGGTTGGCAAACTGAGTGAATCTTTCCATTTGAAGGTTGGATTGAAACAAGGATGTCATGTCTCCATGGTTGTTCAATCTGTACATGGATGGGGTTATAAAAGAGATACAAGGTCGGGCAGTGGATGTTGGAGTGGCCCTAGTGAGAGAGGGCAGTGTTTGGAAACTCCCTGTACTGTTGTTTGCAGATGATACTGTGTTGTTGAGCAAAGACGAAGGGGAGCTGCAAGGCTTGGTAGATGAGTTTGGAAGAGTGTGTAAGAAACGGAATCTAAAGGTGAATGTAGGGAAGAGTAAAGTGATGGTCTTCGAGAGAAGTGAAGCCAGTGAATGTACAGTGAGATTGGATGGGAAGGATATGGAGAATGTGAGTGCATTTAAGTACTTGGGTAGTGTGATGAGTAAGGATGGAAGTCTGGAGGGTGAAGTGCTCGAAAGGGTGCAGCAGGGAAGGAAGGTTGTTGGTTCGTTGAAAGCAGTGATAAGAAACAGGGAGGTGAGCATGGAAGTGAAAAAGTTGTTACATGACAGTATTGTGATACCAACTCTAACATATGGAAGTGAAGCATGGACCCTTTTGGAAGGACAGAAGTCAAGAGTGAGAGCAGTGGAAATGAGTTATTTGAGAGGAGCATTTGGAGTCACATGGAGAGACAGACTAACAAATGAGCAAGTGAAGGAGTGTTGTGGTGTGGTTGAGGACGTGATGGGAAGCGTTAGGAGAAACACATTAAGGTGGTTTGGGCATGTGGAGAGGATGGAGCGTGAAAGACTGACGAGGAGAGTGTATGTGAGTGAGGTGGAGGCCGAGGATGAGATGGAGGGATGGAGTGGAGAGGTATATGAGAGAGGGGGGTGTGAGTGGGGAGCTTGGTAGTGTAATGGCAGAGGACAGAGTGACATGGAGGCGATTTGTTTGTGGCCACCCTGTGCGAGATTGAGGCATCTGGCAATAGATAGATAGATAGATCTGGTGAACAGTCAAAAACTTCCGTAAATGAGAGTACCGTACTGTATTTCTCAAAACTGTTGAAATATCAGATCTGCCGAATAATTGGACTTTTACTGTACCATCATCTTTCCTGGTGCTTATGGTTTCAGCAAATAAAAAAACACCAAACTCTAGCATGAAGGTACAGAAATGCAATGAGAATAAACTTGTTCAAGAGCAAATATAGCTTCAAATTCCCAACATTGTAGCGCAAAATTTTGCCCACACCTTGCAAGAGCAAAGCATATGTCTAGATGCAGAAATTCACAAGCTTTCTCATGGTGTTTTCCAAATTTTGATACAACCAATAGTTTTTGAGTAAATTGCCAAAAACTAAAAAAAATTTGCCCCAAATGTATGATTTGTGTATCTTTTTGTATATTTATTGAAGCTGTAACTAACATACAGTCTACATAAAAAAAAGAAAAACAAAAAGAAAAAAAAAGATTTACATGTATGTAAATCATGTATACCCTCATCTCTAACCCATCCAAGTTTGATGCACTTACTGCTGAAACTTAATTTTTAGTGAATGTTTTTGCCCAAAATGATGGAAATTGCATCATCAGTTACTCTTCAGCCCAACACTGATATGACGCAATTTGGGTCATCATTCCCAAGTGGGTTAATATGCCATAAAATGCATTTACAGGTCTCATAGTGGGTCTGTAGGTATTGGGAATACAGTAATCACTAATTTATACGGATGCTTTGTATCTGGTCATGCTTCATATTTATTTAATTGATTGTAAAGTGAGGCAAATAAGTGCAGAACTTTACATAATCAGGTGACTGTTGCACCTCCACGTATGCAACCTCCTATTCTAGCCTAGCCTGTGACATGCACTGAATTGTTTTTATTGTTTATATTTATTGCTTTATAAATGCTTTTTTAGTTTAGTGTTCATGAACAATTAATCACATATAATTTGCCACTATTGGTGGGGGGGGTAATACAGTAATCCCTTTACTTTCCGGACAATCACTGTCCGGTTACACCACTGTTCAGACATTGTAGGCTGGTGTTCAAAACCCAAAAATGCCAAAAAATTGAAAACAAAAAAAACTGATTTTTTTCAACCTGTAAGGTTTACATTCCATTCCCACCGTCTCCCCCTCCTGCCACTCTGACAGTTGTCTCTGAACTGCCGTGAGTTTTTGTTTAAACAGTCATAATTCACAATGCTAAGGATTAAGTGCAGTTCAACACTGGGTTACTGTACATGCTTCAAGAGCATTTTCACCACTATCAGAGCTTTAGAGGTGAGGTAAACAACTACCACGGACATGTAAGTACACTGTCAACTGCCAAATATTTTCTATAATCACTTCTGAATCCACATTCTCTGGTTACATTTCATTTACTTCATGCTTTGTGTCCCATATTTGAGTGTACAGGCTGTGAAAAAGGTGGTTTTCTCAGTGATTACCATGTCTCTTACATACGTCCACTAAGCTATCAGCTGGTGAACATATTTGCCCTAATCATCTCTAAACCATCATTTTCTGGTAACAGTTTCTTTATTTCATGCTTTGTATCCCATATTTTGGTGCATAAGGTGTGAGAAAAGGTGATTTTCTTAGTGATTGCCATGTGCGATACTTACTTACACTGTGCTGTCAACTGGTGAACACCTCTGTCTTACTCACCTCAAAATCATAATTTTTTGGTTAAAATTCAATTAATTCATGCCTTGTGTCCATTATTTATGTGAATGGGGTCTTAAATAAGTGCTATGCATGTCCGGTAGGGAGGTAGGTAGGTGGTTTTCTGATTTAGGTTAGGTTAGGGTTAGGAATGACCGGTGCTGGAGCTTCAGGGTCACTATCCGGACAAGACACTTTCCGGTCATGCCTTTGGCTGTATTACAATGGATAGTGGAGGGATTACTGTATAGTGTTTTTTGCAATTATTTCCGGTTAGTCGTAAAATTCAGTAAGTTTGGCTACCGTACAGCCCCATACAGTTCGACTTATGAAGGGTTTACTGTGGATGTTACAGGGAATTTGTGTAAACAGGGATTTCGAATGTAGATGGTTTAATTTTGGCAAGGCCAGAAATCAACAATTTCTTGAGAGTAAATGAGCCAGATATTATGTGCTTTGTAGAGACCAGGTTCAGAGAGGATATTGGAATCCATATGGGAGATGGTAAATACAAACTATGGAGAAGAGACAGAAAAGAAAAAAATGGGAGAAGGAGTGATGATAGCAATGAAGAACAACATAAATGTGGATAATGTGGAACTGGGAGAGGGTAGGGCTGAAGTGATAAATATGAAATCAGAAACTAGAGGGAAAGGCAAGAGAGACATCGCAGTACTGTAGTATATGTTCCCCCTTAGACAAGGGCATGGAATGAGGATGATTACAGATATGTACCTACAGAAAGTGATTGAGAAAAGCAATGACATAATCCTGGTGGGTGATTTTAATTGTAAAGAGGCAGAGTGGGAGGAGTGGGACTCAGGTCGTAGTGACGGCTCATGGGGTAGTACAATCACCCAAATAAGTGATGACTCACTTTCTTTAAGTTTTGGACAAACTCCCTGGGTCTGGTAACGTTCACTTGAATCAGAGTTAGGTGACGGAAACAATCTTTACCTTCCCTGCAAATGTTATTTATGGTGTATAAAAACTAATCTTGCAAAAATATTTGTTAAGTTGAGAGTTTATTTCTTTTTAGGCCAATAACAATAATTAAGTAAAAAGTGACATCTACCACGCTTCCACTCATCGACACAATTAATGTCAGCAGTGTTACCAATGTAGCAATTTTTCTGCTACATTTAAAGGTTTTAAGAGCAATCTAGTTGGTAAAAATTTAAATATTTTCTGTATCTGGCATCCTTTGAAAGTCCTGTGTAACATTGTTTTCCTAAATTTCCCTCAGTCTGGCAGATTTTTACTGCTGTTGAGACCAATCTAGCAGATTTCTTTGGTTTTCTTTTGGCAACACTGCTTGGAAGGCCTTACGTTAGTCAGTCAGTGTCACGTCATGGGAGTGAGTGGGTGTGTCGGTCTTTGTCACGATCCCCTCACCCCCTTTTTATACAATCCTTTTTGTCTGAAGTTCTCTTCATTGTCGCACTCTTGCTTTTGACTGTCATCCTGTCCCTGTTTAGTTCTTTCATGAAACTGCTCTACGTATTTTATCACATGTTGGATTTTCATCGTGTGAATAAATTGACCAAATTTTCCCCAGTAATTGCATTGGTTTCACTAACTGAATACCAGCAGATTAATTTGCTTCTTGATAGCAACACAGGTGGGTAGGGGTTGTTCTTGGCCACATGCAATAATTTGTCTGTCTTGGTCTTGTGCTGTGCTAGGAGGGGCTCCATTTGGCAAATTTTCTATGTTCTGCCTCTGTCCATATCGCTTATCTATCCATTAACTGTCCTCCTCAGTGTTAAGCTGCCGGGATATCTGTCTTGCTGGAATATTTGCTAACTAAAGAGCAATAATCTGCTTGCACTGACGGGCTATAGTATCGTGTTGACGATCCATCTTGCTACAGCACCCGCATAAACAACATCCCGCATAGAGAATTAAATGTGGATAATATCTTTTTAGATGTTTATGTCTCTGAGTTGATGGCGTTCGTTATTTCGACATTACCATTATCTGTGTGATTTATTTTATGGGACATTTTTCCTTCAGTATTGTTGATTCAGAATGTAAAAATAAGTATTACGAGAGTTTCTCCGCATTTTAACCCAGAAACCATTGAGCGATAGGCTGTGCGTTTCACATTCTTTCGTACTGCTAAGCCTCGGTTCTAGTATATTGTGGTTTTGTCTTCCGTAATGCGAGATATACATGTAAAAATACATATATATTGCTTTTTGGTGTTGTTTACCGAAGTACTGCTCTTTCCAGTGTGCAATATACGAATTATAACTAGGCTGCGACAGTTGCCAGATACCACTTTCTGAGCGAAAGGTACTGGGAATCGGGTCATCACCTCTTTGGGCATTTGTACACTGTTAAATATAACATTGAATAATGTAATAAGCCAGTGGGTCAAAGAAGAGACAAGATTTAGGGGAGATGATACACCAGCAAGAGTAGATTTACTGTTAACCAAAGAACCTGACATAACTAAATCTCTGAAATATCTGTGTCCAATAGGGAAAAAAGTTCCAAATGATAAAAGGGAATGTGGTGTGAAGAGATGAATGTTCTAGGCAGGGAGGATGCAATTTTGGGAAAGCAAACTTTACAGGATTGAGGAAATTTTCAAAAATGCAGATTGGAGAAAATTAAGAGAAGTGAGAGATGCAGAAGAAGTGGGATATCTTTCAAGGCCTCTGTAATCCGGGTGCAGAAAAACATGTGCCAAGAGTAAGTGGGAAAGAGAACAGAGAAAAAGAACAGGTGTATGATAGCAAAAAAAGAAAGGGATATGGCTTGGAACAAATGGAGAAAGAGAGGTACTAATAGAGCAAAGGAAGAATATAAAAGAGCTAGATATGAATATACAAGAGTAAGTAGAGAGGAAGAAAGGTACTTTGAAAAAGGTATAATTGACAAATGTAAGGAAGAACCTAAATTGTTTTATAGGATTATTAATGACAAATTGAAACAAAAGGAAGTGATCAACAAACTGAAAGTAAAAGCAGAGGTCTATAAAGATGTGGCAGTGCAAGCTGAAATAATGAACAAATCTTTCCAACTGGTTTTCTCTGAAGAAAGTGATTTTGTGGAGGGGGAGGGAGTGACTAGAAATGTAGTGCTAAAAGATATAAAAGTGAAAGTGCAGGAAGTGTATAAATTACTGGAAACTCAGGATGTAAGAAAGGTCCCAGGACCAGATAGAATTTCTAATTGGGTACTGAAAGAATACAGAGATCAACTGGTGGACAAGATTCACGGTTTCATTGTGTGTTCTCAGTAAGAAGGGAAAGTGCCTCGGGAATGGAAGAGGGCCAATGTGGTACGAAATTACAAAGGAGGGAATAAGGAAGAACCCCTGAATTATGACCAGTGTCCCTGACCAGCGTGGCTGCAAAATTGTGTGAGAATCTTGAAAGACAGATAGATAAAATATCTGGAGGGGATGGACATTTTAGCAGAAAGTCAGTTTGGCTTCAGAGCTGGGAGGTCGTGTGTCTTTAATTTGATGTGCTTTTACTCAAAGGCAGTTGATGCACTACTGGAGAGAGATAGCTGGATGGATTTGTGTGTATTTAGATCTGGAGAAGGGGGCACTCACCATCCACACACTCAGTGTAGTGCTGCTCTCAGGTGTCTGCTCTTTCCTCTCCATTCTTCATTCCTTCCATCCTCTTCTGTCTGTCTTTCCTTCATTCTTTCCTCATCCTTCTGCCTAGGGGTGACTTTACACTCCCTCTTCTGTCTTTCTTTCCTTCATTCTTTCCTCTTCTGCCTGTGGGTGACTCTACACTGAGTGACAAGCTAAATGTTCTCCCGAACACCAGGAAACCTTTTACTATGCTGGGTGGTTACCATATAACCAAATTTTGGCGCCTGGTGGTTTAGTGGGTAATTAAGGTGTTCCAATCGGATTGAGCTGGTGTAAGTTTATATCCAGGGGGTGGTTGGGGTTTATTGCTCACACAATGCCCCTCAGGGATGAGTGAGGCTGGCCACTCTCATCGTAAATGTCAGGATCAACTTGCCTAGCCCTGGACTCCTATGCTCCACATGGAGCAACATAAGATTGGATGATGAATGAAAGTCTTTGACAAGGTACCCCATAAACGACTAATGTGGAAATTGGAGCACAGAGGAGGACAGAAGGGATCTTGGAGTGGATGAGAGACTTCATGAGAGATAGACAGATGAGGACAGTAATAACGGACAAGCTGTGAGGGTGGAGGGAAGTAACAAGTGGAGTCCCGCAGGGCTCGGTGCTAGCACACGTAATGTTCCTGATTTATGTAAATGATATGGTGGACAGAATGAACAGTTATGCAAGTTTGTTTGCAGACGATGCAAAGATCACGAGGAAAGTATAAGGTGAAGAGGATTGTAAAATACTGCAAAAAGATCTGGAGAGGATTTATGATCAGACCCGGATATGGGAAATGAAATTCAATGCAAAAAAAAATGAAAAATACTGGAAATGAGTAAAAGTACCAAGAGATCATCACAGAATTGTTTGGTGGGAAAGGAACCAATCACAAAAACGAGAGAAGAGAAGGACCTGGGAGTGTTGGTCCAGGATAATTTGCCAACCAAAAAACACATTAACAAGATTGTCAGAGAGATGTATAAGCTCTTGACAAACATAAGAGTGGAATTTCATTACATGGATGAGGAGATAAAGAAAAAATTGATAATGACAATGGTCCACCCCAGATTGGAATGCACAGCTGTAGTGTGGTCTCCACATAAAAAGAAAGATATAAACAAGATCGAGAGAATTCAGAGAACAGCAGCCAAGATGGTCCTTAGCCTGACAGATCTATCGTACAAGGAAAAACTTGAATAGCTTGGTCAGCCTTCCCTAAAAGAAAGAAGAGAAAAGGGTGACATGATTGCAGTGTTCAGGGCTATGATGGGAGTAGCAAAACTGACAGAGATCTGTTTGTACGGTATGGGGGAGCAACAAGAGGACATGGAAAGAAATGAAAAAAGACAAGTTGCTTGAAGGATATTATGAAATACAGTTTTGCACACAGATGCATTGACCTTTGGAATAGCCTGGACAAAGAGATCGTCTAGTCAGAAAAATTAAACGAGTTTAAAGTAAAGTTTGACTTTGTTGAGACACGGAGATGGGACGCCATGAGCGTTGCCCATTTCCTGTATATCACAACTAGGTAAATACACACACACACACACACACACACACACACACACACACACACACACACAAGACATCACACTAGTATATGTTCCCCCTAAGACAAGGGGATGGAATGACGATGAATACCAGGAGATGTTATCATATATCCACAGAAAATGATTGAGAAAAGCAACAACGTAATTTTGATGGGTGATTTTAATTGTAAAAAGGTGAACTGGGAGCAGTGGGACTCAGGAGGCAATGAAGATTCATGGGGCACTACAGTACCCTCGCTAGTTTCACACCTAATTGGTACCACAATTGGGTCGCGGAACTAAAACTCACGAAATTCGTGCGTATACTTTACATGTAATAAGTGGTAATTAGTTCCGGGGTTAGCCACCTCATTCCCCCTTAGCTACTCATTAATGACACAATACCCCTACTATAAATTACATACAGTTAATCAGACATATAATATATTACTGAACAAAGAATTTACTAACATTGACACTTAGGCTGAACTGCTTGATGGGTCTTGAAGATGAATTCTGAGGCTGGGAGCGGTGGTTGGTTACCACCTGCCCCCTCACTGCTCCCTGCCACCGATGTTGAGTCCCCCACACCATCACTTCCCGATGCTTCAACATCAAAGCCCTCAAAATCCAGTGGGAGCTGATCAAGCTCCCCAGTGTCCTCGTCCACAGCACCGTCGTCCTCTCCGGGCTGTAAGTTCTCCAAGACCTGGGCTTGTTGGATACGAGAGGACAGGAATGATGTTATCAGAGTCTGATGACATGCATGAACTCTGGCATTGAAAAGGTCCTTGTAATTAGCCAGAAATCTATCCACCACTGGGAGGAAGGTGTCCCTGATCTTTGGCCTCCCATCACATTCCTCAATTTGCTCTTTCAAACGAGTAGTGATTGCCAGCAAGTCTGTGATTTGGCAAGATGTAGGCTCACCAGGTGGGACAGGTAAGGGTTCTTCCTGAACTTCGTTGTCATTGACTTGTTTGTCTGTTTCTAACATTTCTTCAATGGTCGGTTCAGGCTGCCGTTCAGCAATGATTTCCTTTAAATCTGACTCTTGTACATCAGCGAACCCTGGTGCTGGGACAAAGCGAGCTGCAGAGAACAATTTCTTCCTGCTGCCTGTGCTCACCAACCTCGGTATAAGGAAACAGTGGCTTCCAAGCATGAACGAACCACTGTTGCTGTGTTCAAACTTTTCCAAGCATTGACGATTCTGTCAACATCATTTCTTATGTTGAGCTTCCGCCAGAACGCACTGATAATGATAACTTCACGAGTGAGGGGTTCTATGGTGGAGGGTCCCGCGCAGCCAGGCGAGGGTGGTGAGGTGGGAGTGGAGGGTCCAGCAGGTGAGGAACCATCCATATGAATGTCAGCATCTTCCAGCTGAATTTGCTGAAGCTCCTCCAGCGAATCTGTCTCTTGGCATAAGTCATTATAGAGGCCTTTGTAGTACAGCAGCTTCGCATTACAAATACTGTAATCTCCTGGTCAAGGGGCTGCAGTAGGGATGTGGTATTTGGTGGGAGGAACACTACCTCCACAGTAGGGTGGCGACCAACTAGAAACTTAGAATGGCCATGTGCATTATCCAGGAGTAAAAGAATCTTGAAGTCCATATTCTTTTTCTTACAATAAGCCGTAGCATCGGGGACAAAATATTTGTCGAACCAGTCCGTGATAATGGGTATTGTCACCCATGCTTTGGGATTGGAGGTCCAAATAAACATTTAACTTGGACATATCTGCGTATTTGTAAGCCCTGGGGTGGGCTGCTCTGTGCACCACTAAGGGCTTCATCATGCAGCACCTTTTACATTGCAAGTAAACAGCACTGTCACTCACTCTTTTGATGTTTTCACACCCTTGGCTTGTTTCTCCTGTGTGGTGATGTACGTCATTTTTTTGGGGGGGGTGGGGGGGAAGTTTCATCGCAGTTAAACACTTGATCCATGGTGTAACCACCCCGTGCAACAACGTTTTGCAAGGCTGCAGAAAAATTCTTTGCCGAATCAGTATCAGCAGAGCTAGCTTCACCCTGATACACAGAAAATTTCACCTTGCAACGTCTTTTGAAAGCGTTGAGGTAACCAATGGATGCATGGAAGGGAGGTGGATTGTCAATTCAGTTTCTTCGTGCAACAGCCTGGTAATAGAGACGTGCCTGGTTCCTCATCTGAGCCCCAGAGATGCTACCTTGCTCACAGTTCCTCCTCGCCACCCACTCCCTCAGATAATGTTCTGTTACAAGAAGGAGTCTGTTTCTTTCAGAGGTTAAACTAAATGCATGTCCAGTCGAGAAACAGGAAAATAAATTCACACTAGCACTCACTGCATCACGATTCTTTTTAATTGAACGCACTGTTGATTCTGAGCAGTTAAACTTCTTCGCAATATCACATGTTCTTGCACCATTGTCCAGCATGGCTAGTATACCACGCTTTCCTTCCAAAGAATATTTCTTCTTACTCACACCTTTACGGTACTCCCGGGTGCCCTTGCCCTTCCTTGAACCCTCAGCGCTGCGGTCACTCATTATGTAATCGTGAAACACGTAACACAACACGCGAACTTGAGACTCAAGGGAGATCGTCCTGTGGGTTTTAGATCACAACAACACAAAGTGCGGTGGGATATGACATCACAAACATGGCGGCTCAAAACAAGTGACTGAGGAGATGTGGAGGCTCGTGAAAATCGTGAGACTCCTAGTAAAAAAAAACATTCCCGTGCCATCGGGAAACGAAATTTCGCGAGAGTATACGAGTATGTCACGAAACTAGCGAGGGTACTGTATACACTATTGTTAAATATAGCAGTGAAGAATGTAATGACCCAGCGGGTCAAAGAAGAGACAAGATTCAGAGGTGATGACACACCAAGAAGACTAGATGTACTGCCAACTAAAGAACCTGATGTGATTTAATTTCTGAAATATCTGTGTCCTATACGAAAAAGTGATCGTGTGGTCATTGAGTTCTAGATGATAAAAGGGAACGTGGTGCCAATGAGCAAGGCAGGGAAGATACAACTTTGGGAAAGCAAACTTTACAGGATTGAGGAAATTTTTCAAAAATGCAAATTGGAGAAAGTTCAGAGAAACAAGAGAGATGCAGAGGACGTGAGATATCTTTCTAGACGTCTGCCATTTGGGAGTGGAAAAATATGTGCCAAGACTAAGTGGGAAAGAAGACCGGAAAAAGGATTGGTTTAACAGAAGGTGTATGATAGCAAAAAAGGAGAGGAACATGGCATGGAACAGCTGGAGAAAGAGGGGTAATAATAGAGCAAAGGAAGAATATAGAAGAACTAGAAATGAATGTACAAGAGTAAATAGAGAAGAAGAAAGGATCCTTGAAAAAGGTATAATTGACAAATGCAAGGAAGAACCAAAATCGTTTTATAGATTCTATCTATCTATTGCCAGACGCCTCAATCCCGCACGGGGTGGACACAAACAAATCGCCTCCATGTCACTCTGTCCCCTGCCATTTCACTACCAAGCTTCCCACTCACACCCCCCTCTCTCATATACCTCTCCACTCCATCCCTTCATCTCATCCTCGGCCTCCCCCTTCCTCTCGCCCCCTCCACCTCACTCACATACACTCTCCTCGTCAGTCTTTCACTCTTCATCCTCTTCACATGCCCAAACCACCCTAACGTGTTTCTCCTAACGCTTCCTATCACGTCCACAACCACACCACAACGCTTCTTCACTTGCTCATTTGTTAGTCTGTCTCTCCATGTGGCTTCACATGCACCTCTTAAATAACTCATATCCACTGCTTTCACTCTTGACTTCTGTCCTTCCAACAGGGTCCAAGTTTCACTTCCATATGTTAGAGTTGGTATCACAATACTGTCATGTAACAACTTTTTCACTTCCACGCTCACCTCCCTGTTTCTTATCACTGCTTTCAACGAACCAGCAACCTTCCTTCCCTGCTGCACCCTTTCGAGCACTTCACCCTCCAGACTTCCATCCTTACTCATCACACTACCCAAGTACTTAAATGCACTCACATTCTCCATATCCTTCCCATCCAATCTCACTGTACATTCACTGGCTTCACTTTTCTCGAAGACCATCACTTTACTCTTCCCTTCATTCACCTTTAGATTCCGTTTCTTACACACTCTCCCAAACTCATCTACCAAGCCTTGCAGCTCCCCTTCATCTTCGCTCAGCAACACAGTATCATCTGCAAACAACAGTACAGGGAGTTTTATGGCAAAGTGAAACAAAAGAAATCACCAACCTGAAAGTAGAAGGAGAGGTCCATAAAGATGCGGCAATACAAGCAAAAATAATGAACAAATGTTTCCAATCAGTTTTCACTAAAGAAAGAGATTTTGTGGAGGGGGAGGGAGTGACTAGAAATGTAGTGATAAAAGATATAAAAGTAAATGTGCAGAAAGTGTATAAATTACTGGAAACACAAGATGTAAGGAAAGCTCCATGACCAGACAGAATCTCTAATTGGGTACTGAAGGAATGCAGAGAACAACAGGCTGATAAGATTCACAGTTTAGTAGTGTGTTCTCAGGAAGCAGGGAAAGTGCCTCGGGAATGGAAAAGGGCCAACGTGGTACCAGTTTATAAGGGAGAAAACAAGGAAGAACCCCTGAATTAGCTGTAGACCAGTGTCCCTGACCAGCATAGTCACAAAATTGTGCAAGAGAATCCCGAAAGACAGATGGATAAAATATCTAGAGGATATGTGCCGGAGGTGGGGCTGGAGTTAGCTCGGTTGCTAGGGTGAGAAGTGGTTGGAAGAAGTTCAGGGAGCTGTTGCCTTTCCTGACATTGAGAGGACTCTCCTTACGTGCTAAGGGGTCTTTGTATGCAGCATGTGTTAGGAGTGTGATGCTGTATGGTAGTGAGACCTGGGCAGTAAAGGAAGAAGATATTCGCAGGTTTAAACGTACAGAAATGACAATGATTAGGTGGATGTGCAGTGCGTCCCTGCGTGCAAGGCCTGGGGGGGCTGGGTTTACGATGGAAGAGTTGAGAGGTAGGATGGGACTGGAGGGTATTGGTGCTGTGATGAAGAGAGGTAGGCTGAGGTGGTTTGGACATGTGGAGAGGATGGGGGATGATAATTGGGTGCAAAGAGTGAGAAGTGTTAATATTGGGAGAGGAGTAGACCAAGAAAGACATGTGACAAGGTCATTAAGTGTGACCTCAGGGTTAAGGGATTGAACAGGGAGGCTGCCAAAGATCGAGCAGCATGGAGAGCCGCCATTAGGTGACCAAGGCTGACGCATGCAAGCATGTTGGAGCCTTCAAAAACTAAACGAAACAGGGTTATTAATAATTGCAGCAGCTTTGTTCTGAATTTTGTCTAGTTGTTTTAGTACAACCTTTCCACATCTATTCCATATGGGGGAGCTGAGAGTGCACATGACTTTTATAAATTATAGCTAACTGCTTGTCAGTGAAGAAGTTACGGACTCTGCACAATAATCCAAGTTTCTTTGTGGCAGTTTTAGCAAGTGATCTGACATGAGAGGTCCAGCTGAGGGCATCCATCATTAAGTGAGACACCAAGAATTTCAGTACTTTTAGAGATGGGAGTATTAATAGCATTGAAGGTAATATATGAATCTGGCAATATCTGTCTATTAGTAAATTGTATATACAGTAAAACCTCGATATAACGGACTTCAAGAGACCGGAATTCACTTTTATCGGACTCGAGGACCTACCGGACTAAATTCCTGTATATCGGAAAAAGTGTGATAAAGCCACAAGAAGTCTGGACTGCATGACCACTTTGGCTATGTTCACCACAATAAGGTAAATAAAAGACATGTTTATCAGTGTACAGTACAGTATTATTATATATATTATACCATTTGATTACTGTAATGAAGTTATAACACAGTACAGTACCACAATGGTGGTCAGAACAGTTTAAAAACTGTTCATGCGATCCGGACTAATGTCTGATATGTCGGAAAGAGTCCGGATTACCAGGGGGAAGTCCAGATGTCGCTTTTATTGGAATTTCACATTTTTCGGAATGGTTTGGGCCCCAATTAGTCCATTATAGTGAGGTCTTATTGTACAGTATTTGGTTTTACTAGCATTAAATGAGACAAGGTTGTTTTGTCCCCATTCACTGATAGATAAGTGTTGATTTATGGAGATGGCTGTACTGAGTTGAGAGTTTGAGATATTAGACTTTGTAAGTGGGTGTTTGAGTGTGAATGAACTGTGAAATGTTGAATCATCTCCATATGAATGGTTGGGATTGTGGGTGACAGATAAGAGATCATTAATATAAACCAGGAACAGGGATGGCACCAAAACTGATCCCTGTGGCATGCCGGCATTAATTGAGTGGAAATTGGAATATACATCATCTACTTTTATTATTATTTTGTGTCGCTGAGATATGAGGAAAGCAGAGGAACAAAAGACAGTCCAGAGTAAGAGAGTTTGGACAGCAGGGAATGGTGCCACACTCTGTCGAAAGCTTTAGAAATGTCAAGGACTGCTGCATGAGTTTCTCCATGTTGGTCAGTTGAGTGATGGATGGTATGAGTCAGCAGACTGAGTATGTCAGTGGTGGATTTTTCGTGGCGAAAACCACGATTAGATTTGGAGAAAACCTTTGACGAGGTACCCCACAAGTGACTAATGTGGAAATTGGAGCACACAGGAGGACTGAAGGGGAACCTTCTGAAGTGGGTGAGAGACTTCATGAGAGACAGACAAACGAGGACAGTAACAAAGGACAGGATATCTGAATGGAGGGAAGTAAGAAGTGGAGTCCCACAGGGCTCGTTGTCAGCGCCAGTAATGTTCCTGGTTTACGCTAAAAGATATGGTAGCTGGAATGAACAGTTATGCAAGTCTGTTTGTTGATGCAAAGATCATGAGGGGAGTAGAAGTTGAGGAAGACTGTAAAATGCAGCAGGAGAATATGGATAAGATTCATGATAGGAGCCAGATGTGGGAAATGAAATTCAGCACAAAAAAAATGTAAAATATTAGAAATGGGTAAAAGTACCAAGGTCTTCACTGAACTATTTGATGGATAATGAACCATTCACAAAAGTGAGAGAGGAGAAAAATCTGGGAGTGCTGGTCCAGGATAGTTTGTCGCCTGAAAAACACATTAACAACATAGAGAAATGTATAATCTCTTGACTAACATAAGAGTAGCATTTCATTACATGGATGAAGAGGTCATGAAAAAATTGATTGTGGCCATGATCCGCCCCAGGTTGGAATATGCAGCAGTAGTGTGGTCCTCACACAAAAAGAAGGATATAATCAAGATCGAGAAAATACAATGAACAGCAACTAAGATGGTTCCTAGCCTGGCAGACCTGTCGTACAGAGAGAGGCTGGAAAAGCTGGATCTGCTTTCCTTAGAAGAAAGGAGAGAGAGGGGCGACATGATTTCAGTGTTCAGGGCCATGATGGGAGTACACAAAATTTACAGAAAAGATTTGTATGTATGGGCTGAGAGAGTAACAAGAGGACACGGAATGAAACTGAAAAAGCCGGGTTGCTTGAAGGATAACAAGAAATATAGTCTTCCATA
>JAGKTI010021318.1:0-15809 GCA_018397915.1 Birgus latro | reverse complement strand
ACTGGTAACCATGAATGTGTCCGGATCATTAGTAGCTGCCTCATAGCTGAAAACGAATTCCAATCACCGACACTTGTTACTACATGCTATACAAGTGGTCCATCGAGGAGGGCCAAACAAGATTAAGTAAGCTAACACTTATTCGTATATCAACATCCTCTTAAAGGTTTTAACAAGGTCATATGGTATTTTGATTTATCGTAATGGATTTAACATGTTGTAACCGTCCAGAATGCCAGTATTTTTTTTTTTAATAATATGGGTACCCTAAATAACGTATAATGATGATCTTATCAAGCGTATGTATTCAGGATAATTATGACTGATCTCTTTCTCGCTCTTTAATAGCTACCATTCACAAAAGAAAATCCTTCCCTTCAGCAAAGTCCCCACTCGATGTAAATATACCGTATTTGTTTTCCAAGTTGAAGTCCAAAGTCCTTACCCG
Source organism: Birgus latro (assembly GCA_018397915.1). Lineage (NCBI taxonomy): Eukaryota > Metazoa > Arthropoda > Malacostraca > Decapoda > Coenobitidae > Birgus > Birgus latro. Next base: position 15,361 of record JAGKTI010021318.1, on the reverse strand, counting down.
ATGCAATAATATTATTTCTCCAAGTTGGTAGTCCCTTGCAGTGTATGTTATTTCTTTTAATAATCATCCAACCTCTTAAATACTTCATTCCGTTTTCTCCTTTTCTTGTTCAGTGTGTGGAAAAACCTAGTGATATTCTCTGCTTACGTTTCATTGCTGTTTCTGTCTCTGAGTCTGCTTCACCCTCCCTCTCCCTCTCCTTCCTGCTCTCATGCCCCTCTCTTTCCCCTTCTTTCCTCTCTCTCTCTCTCTCTCTCTCTCTCTCTCTCTCTGTCTCTCTCTCTCTCTCTCTCTCTCTCTCTGCACCCTCGTTTAGGTGAGTGTTTAGTTTTCCATCTTTTTTTTTTTCTGTCTCTGAGGTTTTTCTATCTTTACTGTCTCAGAGTCTATCTACCCCCCTGTCTCTAAGTGGTCTATCTCTGTCTCTAAGTTTGCTTGTACGTCTGTCTCTGGGCCTGTCTGTCGAACTGTCTGTCTTTCTGCCATTGGGTCTGTTTACGTGTGTCTGTCTCGATCCCTTTTTGTCGGTCACTGATCCTGTCCCTGTCTCTTTTCTGTCGAGCTGTCTCCCTCTCCTTGTTTTTCCATCGACCCCCCCTCTCTCCCTCTCCGTCAACCCCTCTCTACCACCCTCTCCCTTTACCCAAATCTCCCACCCTCTCCCTCAACTCCTCTCGACCACCCCTCAACTCCTCTCGACCACCCTCTCCCACTACCCCATTCCCTCACCCTTTCCCTCTACCCAAATCTCCCACCCCCTCCCTTTACCCCTCTCTCTCACCCTCTCCCTCACTCTACTACCATCTCCCATTACCTCTCTCTCTCACCCTCTCCCTGGACCCCATTCTCCCACCCTCTCCCTCTTCCCATTCTCCCACCCTCTGCTACCGCCTCTCTCTTCCTCTCTCCTTCAGCTCCTTTCCCCCACAAACTTTTCAACCACACATATAACTTCCACACTTCCTCCACCCTAATGACCATCCTCCACTTTCCCTCCACACAGACTCACCACCACCCCTCTTTTTAGTCCCCATCTTCTAAATCAGTCTCTTTTCTCCTCCCGTCTTATAAAATTCCTCACTTATATTTTCCTCACTCCATTTTTTCTCATTTTTTCCTGTCCCATTATTTTTTTTTTGCCCACTTCTAAATCACGCTTGTTATTCCCTAATTTCATTTTGTCCCATAAATTAGCATCTTTATTCTTTTCCCCTCTCACATTCATGTCCAGCCACTTTAGCCTCCATCATCTTGCACTTCTCTTCCTCCTTCTACATAATTTTTCTCCATTTTTCTATTACTTATTTCTTTGTCCCTCTAAATCACCTCTCTTTATTCACCTCCCTTCATTCCCCTCTCTCGATTCTCCTCTTTATTCACCTATCTTTATTCACCTTTCTCTTACACTTTATCCCCAACTTTTAATCAGCTGTTTCCCACTCCCTGTTATATCTTCTCCAATGGACATTTTCCTCTTTCCGCCTCCTCTCCTCTTTCGTTGATCTAGCTCTGTTTTCAGCTGCGTAGCCTTTTCTCTCATTCTCATCACTAAAATGCATTGCCTCTGTTATCTTTCATCATCTATATATTCTGTTTTTCTCTGCAAGTTGTTTATTTCTCATTTACTTCATTTACGATGTCAATGTAGTTTATTTTCCTTTTCTCCCTCCTTAAGCGGTCTCTCTTTCCCGGCAATTTGTTCTTACGAGTTCCTCCATTTTCTTCTTTCCAAAATACTGAATCACATTATCTTTTCCTTTGTTCTTTTACTTCTCATTGAAAAATTACGAACAATGTCTTCTCTTCTCGCCCGTCGATTTTCTTCCCTCCCATTCGGCTTTATTCCCTCCTTACATTCTCTTCTCCATTACCCCTTTCTCTCCTTTCCACTTCATCTTTTCCTCATGTTTCTTTTTCTCCGTCATTTCTGTTCGTTACGGTCTTCACTTTACTCTCTTCACAGCATTATATTCTCATCCTCTGCCTCTGTATCTACATCTAACTTCCCCTCTACCTCTTCTTCTACCTCTCTTCCTCTTCCTCTACCTCTCTACCTCAATCTCTAATTCATAGATTTAGATTTAGCTCTGATTATAGCTCTCGTTTACTTTCTCTCCTCTCGCGCACTTTTGCAAACTTCTATCTCTTCTGTCCTCCTTCCCTTTTTCTTCTCCCCCCCCCAATTATCTTCTGTCCTCCTCTGTCCCGTTTCTCTGCCCCACATCTTTTTTCTTCTCCTTTTTTCACGACGTCATTCATCCTCTTTTCTTTGTGTCCCGTCCCTCTTCCCTCCTTATCTCTTTTTCGTCTATTTTACCTTCCTAACACATCTACCTTTCTTGTTGCAGCTTCTTCTGTATCCTCCATGCCGTCCTCTCGTTTTCTTTCCATTCTTTCTTCCTTTGCCTCCTCATTCTTTCTCTCTCCCCCTACTTCCTCCACCTCTCTCTCTCTCTCTCTCTCTCTCTCTCTCTCTCTCTCTCTCTGTTTCTCTCACCTCTCCTTTCTCTTATTTATTTCCCTAAATCCCCTACCTCTTATAGTTTCCTAGTTTCTCCAATCTTTCTTTCCTTCCGCCTACAGTCGACCTTGGGATTGGAGATATTGTAAGCACTCAGCTATTTGCAAGGATCTGCCCGTCGTTCATTAAATCCAATCTTCCTCATTTTCCTTCATCTTTCCTGTATTATTTATTCTACCATCGCCCTCTTCTATTTTTTTCCCTTACCACGTTCTTTATCTCCCACTTGTTTTCTCTTTCCTTTCTTTCTCCCCCCTTCCCTCCCTCCTTGATATTTCCCTACCCCATTTTCTCTCTCCTACGGCCCTCCCCCTCTCCAGTATTTCCGTTTCTTCCATACCTCTTTTACCCTTCTCTTCTTGTCCAAAACTTTCCTTTTTTTCTCGTCTTTATTCTACCATATCTATCCTCCCATCTTCACTCTCCATTTCTTTCCCATTCTTTCTCTCCCTATATCCTAATTTCCCCCATTCTTTCTCTACCCCTTACTCTCTCTTCCTTATTTTTACCCCTATCGCCTGTTTTCTCCCTTTCTTTCTCTCCCATTCTCTCTCTTCCGACGTACTATTCTTTCCTGTTCTTTCTTTCCCTATCTCCTTCATCTCTGCCCTTTTGCCTCCACTCTTCCAATCCCCCCCTGTACCTAAAATCATCCGTGGAAAGGGGAAGTAAGCACCCCTCCATTTGCCAGGATTTGCCCATCGGCCATTTAATTGCAATCTGGTTTACTCAGTGTGTGTTTGTGTGGGCAGACCGGGTATTTGAGGGCGGGACGCAAATGGATGGGTGGAAGGATGGGTTGTTGGTGGGTGCGTGGGTGAGCTGGAGGATGAATAAATAAATGGATGGGTGGATAGGTAGGTGAGTGGGTGGATGGATGTATTGGTGGACTGGTGGAATGGATAGGGGAGTGGGGTTTGTAGGTGGATGGAGGGAAAGAAGGATCTAAGTATGAATAGACAGATGAAATAGTGGGTCGGAGCGAGGATGAACTGCTGGTTGGATGAATGGACAGGTGTATGAGACGGTGTGCGAATAACCTGGTTGCTGGACAGTTGGATGGAAAGTTGGACATGTGTGTTGGTGAGAGGATGGATGGATGTAACGATTGGTGGATCGTTTGTAAGAAGGATAGATGGGAGAGTAGGTGGTTGGGTGAACTGTTAAGTGGATGGAAGGACAGAACAATAGTTAACAGGACATATGAAAGTTGCTAATAAGTATGCAAAATTCCTGTTTACTTTCATCTTCAGTAACAGTAATGATCAAACCGATTTTTCCTATTTAATGCCTGATGACAATTTGCGGATAATTAAGTGTTATGGTGGCTTATAAAATTCCGGATATCAAAGGCTGTGCCCTCAAGGGATTAGCCTACTTTTCCTCTACATATCTGTCAAATAATCGAGATAAAAAGAAATCATTATCATCATCATCATCATCTTCACCTCTATCTTTATTCCAGCCTAAATAATAAGGTGAGATAGGATCCAGAAACAATGGAAATGCAAACATAAATGTGAAAGGAGTATCAACAACATGCCTAGAAAAATGAAAATGAAAAGAGAAAATTTAGGTAATCTACGCAGTGCTTGGCCGAAAATAATGCTGGCTAAATATGTAGACTACGAACCGCGCACGTGAATATCCTCATTCTTGTAATTAGTTTGTTTTCTTCTGACGCAACTAGGCCCCTTCCACAACCTGAATACGAAGATGTGGTTGCGTGGAATTCTTTAAACCTTAGTTATGAGATTGGGATGAGTCTCTCTGATTACTCGTTAAATTATATCCTTCAGTCTGACTATGGCCATCAGCTGAGCAAAAAAGGAGTTACAATCTATGTCAGGTACAAACCAACCAACCGTAGGAATACACTTCTTGACTCCTTGAATTTACCTACATATTTTCAATTTATTTATATTTCATTCCAGACGATTTGTTTCAACTCGATAATGTTCTGTAGTTGTGCTGAAGTTAATGAAGGATACATCTAACGTCCCTAATTCGAAGGATCTCTCCTAAGCTGATTTTAAACATCTGGAATTACCAAGAATGAAATGTAAAAGTAAATCATCGTGCTGAAGATGCTAACCTAACCACTACATTAATTCTTCACTAGTACGTCAAGGATGTGTTCAGTACTGCTTGTGTCTTTCCCTACTGGTGGTACTGTAAGGTATGGGAAACTGCCAAATAAGTTTCATAGGTTCAGTGGAAATTTAGCACTCTTCGACTCTCAGCTGCTTAGAATTGGTTGAAATTAACTGGAACAGAATATTTAAGCTGTCCTTACCGTACGAATGTTCATAGTACCATTAATATAACTGCCCAACAGCTTCAGTTTACATTTGGAGCTGAATAAAAATCATCCAGTGTTAGTTGGAACAGAATAGCACACATGCCATTCAGCGAGAGTTCACGATAACAGATTCCCTAAGGCGCCAGTGACTCATTCAAATTAAAAAAAAAAATCACCGGGTAGAAGCTGAGAAAAGACGCTTCCACAAAAAAATCTAATGACTGAACTGACACGAGTGCAGAGACCTGGATGAAATGACAGATAAACACGTGAGTCGATGAACAGATGAGACAGTGGAAAGGTGGGTCTATAAGGAGGCGGGCAGGTGGGTCAGTGGGTAACTAAATCAGTGGAAATAGGTGGTACACAGTATTATACAGGTGGGCTGGAGTTTGGATTGGCAACAGTTAATGGAGAGGTGAGCTTGATGGGAATATCGAAGGCCCAGTCGAGCTTGATGGGTGAGTTAATGGGTGGATGGATGGATGGATTAATGGATGGGGAAGACTGAACGGGTGGTTGGAATGATATCAACGTAGATGACTGAAGCAGATGGGTCAAGGGATGTGCTGGATGGATAATTGGATGAAGAAATGGATGACAATATATAGATGGATCCATGAACTGCAGAATGGATAATGCAATCTAAGGATGCATACAAGAATGATAAAAAAGATTGATGAATGGATTTACTGTGCAGGTACTTTATAAAAGAGTGAATGACAGAATGCCTCTCAATTCACTGAGGTATAATTTTCTAATAGATGCAAGACGATTCTATCCATCCGAAATAGACCCCTTGACCTCAAAAGATTATGGATGAAAGTTTGACGAGTGCGTAGATAGGCAGACCAGTTTCAGGTGTTATATCCTCACTGTCCCTGGACGGTCTTATTCATGGCTATGGTTGCAAATTTGGGTGCGCGCGTATACAGACAGATCGGTGGGCATTTGAGCGAGATTTCTGGCGATTGCACAGATGGATAGCGTTTGCCCTCAACCATTTTTTCTGAATCCCCGTGACAATAAGCATTTTTCACTGTGATTGTTTTGACTATTGCACGTTAACTGTGGACGATGGTGGCTGTGATGCTGCAGCTTTTGTTATCCGTGAATTTACCTGGCTTTTGGTTTGTCGATTTTTGTTGTTGTTTTTACTAACAATCCTGGTTTATCCTTTGCCTCGTATACGTTTCATTGTTGTGTCTTACCCTTAATGTGTCGCTTTTCTTTCTGATACGTGGCTGTCTTCTCTTGCAGTTTTTATTAAAGATAACTATCATTCTGATTGTCTATTGTTTAAAAAAAAAATCTAGTGATCTAACTATCTCTCTCTCTCTCTCTCTCTCTCTCTCTCTCTCTCTCTCTCTCTCTCTCTCTCTCTCTCTCTCTCTCACACACACACACACACACATACACACACACACACACTCATGTTCTCATGCACTCCTCTGCAGAAGAGCACAATGAAACACTTGGTACATGGAAACACTCTAAGATAATGAAACACACACACGCAGCCCTATCCAATACACATCACCCCCACCTTCTACCCTTTCACCACCTCCAAGCCCACCTCTCCCTTCCCCCTCCTTCCAAAACCCCTCCCCCTACACAAGCCCACCCGCCCACCGACCCAACTCACGCACCCTTATTAGTCCGAAGCACGACAGGCAATTGCAAATCAAGGGAGGAATTAGCGAGCCAGGTTAACAAGGGTCCAATTGCACTGCGAAGGCTAGCACAGACCAACCCGTTTCATATTTTTCCTTAGGTTGACTGGGGCTTGTGAATGTGGGGTTGTTGTTGTGAGTTGTAGTAAGGGTAGAGCTGCTTTATAGAGCTGCTTTATTTTATCTAGGCTTTATTTTTGACTGCCAGTTGTTATGAGTGATTTAGATGGTTCTGTGTATCTGTCTGTGAGGGCCCCTAATATTATCCCTTGGACTGACTGAGACCTCTGAATGTAGAGTTGTTGTAGGGAGTTGCAGTTAGGGTAGAGTAGCTTTAAAGGGTGATTAGATGGCTTCATTTTGTATTGCTAGTTGTGAGTAGTTTAGATCGTTCTTTGCATCTGTTTGTGAGGGCTCCCTAACAGTTTCCGTCAGGATGAATGGGACTTGTGTATGCAGGTGTTGTAGTGATTAGTTGCTGCAGTAAGTTGTAGTGGGTGTTGTGAGTGTACAGGGGTGGGGTGGTTGTGATCATTAGTGAAACGAAAATTACACTGCCCATTAACATTTCCCCCTGGGTTAACTAGAGCTCCCGAATGTATGGTGCCTGTAATGAATTGGAGCTACAGTGAGTTGTAGTGGGTATAATGTGGTAGCAGTGGGTATAAGGTGGTTGTAGTGAGTGTATGGTGGTTTGTATGACGCTAGCACAAAGAAGGCTCATTAAGATTTTCCCTTGAGTTGACTAGGACTTGTGAATGTGTGGTGGTCAGCAGGAGAGGAGAGTTAGTGGCAGTTACAGTGAACTGCCGTGAAAGGAGGGAAATTGTAATAAGATAAGGGTAGCTGTAGCTGTAGTAATTGAACTTGATGGCCTTGTGTTGTTTTTAGTAGTTAGTTACTTTATTAGACGTGCCTCTGAGGTAAAGTGGCAGAGTGTGCGTCTCACACGCTGGTGGGCGCGGGTTCGCCTCCCGCCAGAGTTGTAAAATCTTTGGGAAGCGTTCACCAAGCCACTTACTACTTTTGCGGACATAAGGGGTGTTGTGGTTGAACCAGTGTCGCATACTAGTATGCTTGCACCCAGTCGGCTTAAGGCGGGCCGATTACACTTGTTTCACAGACTACACACACATCCAAAGCCACTACAACACAACAGTTACACTCACAAGCACTTCTCACCCTACGTACAGTCTCTGCCAGACAACCTAAGCCACTGGGTAGAGATACATGGCTGTATCGTCCTTGCTTCGGTAGGGATAGGCCGGTCCTGCAGTGGACCTCAAACGGCTGATGACGATGACGATATATATATATAGATAGATAGATAGATATGTGTGTGTGTGTGTGTGTGTGTGCGCGCGCGCATACTGATCCTCTAACTCTATTCCTTTTTTTAATATTTAGGGTACTGTTTATTCATTCTTCCTAAACCCATACAGATATTCGTGAAGTTGAACAACAGAAACATTCTCATTCAGTATCAATTATACCTCTGCAATTTCCATCCAACTTATTTCAGTACCATTAATGCTTGAGCCTGAAGTCAAGCCATGTTCATGGATGAGGACCTGACTGACTTAAGAGTCAGACTAGCAGCCATTTGTCCAATCCGCTTGCAAATCGAAAATAGCGAAATACTGCATGGAGGTCCATCCGGATCAAAGGAAAATGCGAATTACATTTCCACTACTCTTACTAACATTTTACACACAGTTGCATGCAGAGCACTTTGTCGCAGTTTTAGTCAAAATGCCTATATTAAGCATATAGAAACAATCCGGACACTCAAATACGAAAGAAATGTTAACAATGTTGACAGTGTGGCAAATACTAGTAATTATGAACATCCCCATTTTCAATTTCGTCTATGAACTAAATATGGGAAAGATGTACAGTATAAGACTTTGGAAACTGAATAATGGGGCTAAAGATGGTAGAGTACCATAGTATTTAATATGAACGATTATAGTCACGTAGAAAGAGGGAATGTAGTGTTAGAAAATAAAGCAATTACTGGAGTGAAGGAGAGTGATTAAATTATTGACGATTAGGAAAGCAGCAGGTATTAATGTTGTATCATTAATTATCTGTGTTCACTAAACCATTTATGGCATATATGCCACAATGTCTGGATGAGTGAGTTTATACTAATGGAATAATTATTAAAAACCAATTATCAGACCATTAAACAAAAGTGAAGCTGCCTGAACGGAATGAAAGAAACATCATTAGAGAAATTTGAGTGTTGTCTTTGGAAATTTGAGTGTTGTCTTTGTTGTTGCAACAACAGTGAACCGTAAGAAACCAGCCACTTCAACTAGTCACTCCCACAGATCTTTTGTTGTGGTTATGTTCAAGGACAGCCTGTGCTTGGACAGTGTTGTGTATGAGGTGAATAAATGTGTTGTGGTGTGGGGGGCGGATTGTAGTGTGAGCAGAGGAACGCTTTTAATTTAGTTTCAGGTTGGTACTTCACCAGGGAAAGTGAGCAGTCTGGCTAGGTGCTCTCGTCTCTCTGGGTAGAGAAGTTTCTCGGCGATGGATGTCTGGCGGAGGTTCGTGATGAATGCTCTTTGGCTGATTTGGACGGCTGTGGTGGCTGCGTTTATGTACCTATGTGCTTATGAAGTGTAGTGTTTAGCAGGGGAAGAAGGACGTTATTGAGGTAGAGCTAAAAGGGTGAGATGGATGTTGATATGAAATAATGAAATGTTTGCCTCTCATATTCCATTTGATTATTAGTTTGATTTTTTTTTCGGATGTATGTGGTCTACATTAGTGGTATAAACTGTATCAGTACATCCTGTCATTGTTTTAAGGCTTTGTGTGTGTGTGTGTGTGTGTGTGTGTGTGTGTGTGTGTGTGTGAAGAGTTACTTAATCCACATTGATGTGGATGCTGCTTCCTACGGGATAATGTAGAAAATTTCAAAAGCATGATACGTGAATGAAAGGATGAAAAACCCTGTTCGCTGAATATTTGTTTCAGTGTTTTCCTGCAATAATTGCTTGTGAAACCTGTGGACACCATTTAAAACAGTGTAAAATAGGATATAAGATGTTAACGATGGTGGTGGCATTAAATTCATATTGGTAATCTGAATAAAAACATATTTACCAGAAATACATTAATCAATATGAGGAGCAACAGCATTAACAGTATTATTACCATTATTGTTGTTGTTGTCGTTGTTGTTACTGCCAACTTATTATCGTCATTATTGTATTCATTACTAAGCTTCGGAATATAAATGGCGAAGCGTCTTGTTTTCGTCAGTTTTATTTGCACTCTTTTTCCTACGATTTTGATATTATACACGAAAGTACCCTAGGGGAACCCAAGTCCTTATGCCAAATATAAATGACCTTGACCTATTTCTGAAGGTGATATACTCATTTTATTCTAAAAAATGCATATTTGAAATTGAAATACCTCATAAACTATTTGAGATACAGCTATTTGGTTGAAAATCCTATGATATAAATGTTTGCTGAATTATCTTGGATTAATATTTTGTCATTTAGCCTAGTGTGAATTACCAAATTAAAGTCTAGTAATTTTTTTTTTTTTTGCAACACGTTTTAGAGAAAAGCACATAAGCTTTAAAGCTGTGACTTTCCTGATATATAGCTGTGGTAGCTCTTTTTATCTGAAAGGAATATTTTAACAGTTAAGCATATAGTTTGCCAGTTATTGAGGCAAACGTAAAGATTACACATGCGTTCTTTGACAACTTTGTCATATTTTCTAGATGTTGCACAAGAAGTTGTCTTAGGGTCTTCAGATCTTGTTTATATTTTATATACCTTATATAATATGGCGATGCTTTCTTATTGTGGCTAAACAATATGAATAGATAACTAGTTGTTCTAATTGTTCTCCCCACTTGTTTTTCTTCGATTTTGATGATATTACACATGAAGGTACCCTAGGAGAAGTCAAATCCATGTGCCAAATACAGATAATCTTGATCTATTCTCGAATTCGATATACTCATTTTTAAAATTAAAAAATTGCATATTTAAAGTTGAAATATCTCAGAAACTAATTGAGATAGAGCTATTCGATTGAAAATCCTACAATATAAATGTTTGCTGGATAGTTCTGGCTTAATATTTTGTCATTTACCCTAGTCTGAAGTACCGAATTCAATTCTGCTGTTTTTTTTTTGGGGGGGGGGGGAAACGCGTTTTAGAGAAAATCACAAAAGCTTTAAAGCTGTAACTTTCCAACTATAGAGTTGTGGTCCTTTTTATGATCTGAAAGGAATATGGTACAGTTCAGCATATAGTTAGCCAAATATTGAGACATGCGTTCTTCGACACCTCTGTCTTCAGATCCCTTGTTCGTTACACAGTTACCTTATGGTCTTCAGATCTTGTTTATATTAAACATACCTTATGTACTAAATCTCCGATTGATAAAGCTTCATTAATGTGGCTTCATTAAAAGTAGGTAACTAATAATTAATATTACTCACTCAAACGTCAGGACCAACTTGCCTAGCCCCGAGATCCCACCCTTTGCATGGGGCAACATAGGATTGGATGATGGATAGATGGGTGGATTATTATTGTTATTAACTCTTGTCATCATCATTATTATTATCATTAAAATAATAATAATAATAACAGTTATTATTTTAATTATTATTATTATTCAAACTAGTAGTAGTAGTTGAGGCAGGAGTATTAGAGGTTATAGTAGCACTACTACCACTAAAACAACAACAATAATAACAGAAATCACACAGAGAGCGCATACCTCCGCCAATGCCATTGCCATTAAAAAGGATCTGGATTCGGATCCGTGGAGATATTGTGAGGAAAACATAGGATCCAGATCCGCCCAAAAATTTAATCAATTGTTTTTTGGCCTATGGCCCAGTCTCCCACCAAATTTTATATAAATTCATTGAGAACTTCTGGAGATACTGTGCGCAATACATAGGATCCGGATGCGGATCTGGATCCGCACCAAAACTTAAGTCTTTCTTTGCCCATGGCCATCCCTTCCACAAATTTTAATTGAAATTCATTGACAAGTTTTGGAGATATCACGAGGACAAACAAACAGACAAAAATAGGTGAATATTTAACCTCCTCCTCCAACTTCGTTGCCGGAGGTGATAATAATAATAATAATAATAATAATAAAAGTACATTAAATGACCACCAGCCAGCCCTACCATCATATCCTAGTCGTCATCCCTGCCAACACCGGGTATACTGTACATCAGTATCTAACACAAGACTCACTCACACACACACACACACACACACACACACACATCGTTCTACGCAGTACTACACATCCCTCACCCCCCATTTCTACGTACGGGCATATCCATCAGGGGTAATAGCTATACTGCTGAACTGAATGCTCCGTGTTGTATGCTCTCGTATCCACCCGGTCAATGGATACGTTCTGAACAGTTCATTAGTTTGAATTTTTTCCGACGATAATCCTGGATGATGGAGATTTGTGTGTGTGTGTGTGTGTGTGTGTGTGTGTGTGTGTGTGTGTGTGTGCGATGGATGGTTACAGTTGCTACATTGCCATAATTTACGATAAGAAAAAAAAAATGGCGGATTCAGAGTCTACGAGAAGGATGCAACATGTTCTTTCCTTCCTGCCGCCCTCTGTGAAGCAAGAGAAGTCAGTAACAGCGTAATTGTCAGTATTAGATTTTTCATTTTTTTTATGTGTCTTAAAAATGTAAACTCTCTGAGGGCGAATGACAGATATTGATTCAGGGTAAGGGAGGACTATGTTTTTCATCTTAATAGTGACTTTCATTTGGGTTCCCAGAAATTCTCTCAGTTGAACAGCGTCGTCAGGTGTTAACTTTATAATATATCTTAGTGCATGTGCAGTAGTGAAAATGAAGATGGACCTTAATCTTTTTGACTGCCCGAGTCTCTCTTAACTGAACATAGGTTTGACTGCATTATCCCTTCTATGTTGCGGGAAGAAGCAGTGACATAAGATGGCAAAATGAATTCTCCTTTGAAAACGAATATGAGCAGAAAATAACCTAAATACTAGTCTGCCTAATTCAGTTTCTCTCATTAACACGTTTTCACTGTCCCATATTTTCATGTCTCTCTCTCCCTCTGTCTTTTACTTTCTCTTGCTCTCTCACATTCAATCTCCTTTATTCTCATTTTCACTTCCCCTTGCTCTCTCACTGTCACTCTCCCTTAAATCACTGTCTCTTTCTCTTAAGAACTCACTTTCACCCTCCCTTGCTTTCTCACGTTCACTCCCCCCCTTGCTCTCAGTCTGTCTTTCCCCGGATTGGCAGTTGGTTGGCCCTTTATTAATAGCCTTCCCTATGACAGTACGAGTACGTCCTCTGATCCATTCTCGAACATACTCCCTTTCCCTCATGTTACCAACTCAGAATCTAGAATTAGTACCTAGGTTTGCGTTTTTTTTTTTTTTTTGCTCGTTTGGAAAAAAATGTATGATTTTGTCAAAACTGGACAGATATATTCACCGACAGACAGACTGATAGATAAAGATAGGTAAATAGACAGACAGATAGACACACACGCGCGCGCGCGCAGTGATGTAGTCAATATCATGTATTATATGTTTCTTTGACAACCATTTTAATACAGAGGTGCGGAAGCTCTTGGATCTACTCGTGCAGTTCATCAGTAAACTTTGTAGCAGGATCACGTATTCTGTATTTATTTCACGATCACGCATTCTGTATTTATTTCTACTAAAACCTAATGATTTTACTTGGCTAGGGAGACTTCTCGTAACGGAGATGTCAAATTCAATATCCGCTAGCCCCTAATTTTGATATCTTTATTTCATTATCCCTTTATTTATTTATTTGTTTATAGTTATTTTTACTACCATCTAGACTCAGGTGACAGTCTTTGAATGACCTCTTGTAGTAAGAGGGTAAAATGTTTACTCAGCGCTAGACCAAACACTGGCAAACACTTCCAGTACCATAGTCAATATATGACACTCGATTAGTTTGTCTACCCCAACGGCGGTGTCAGTAGTGATGTGATCAGTGAATTAGGGCATATGCGTGGAACTGGCTATAATGACCATGCAAATGAAGCTATATAATTCGTCTATAAGTAGCCGGTACTGACAGAAATAAGAAGCTAAGAATTTAAAGGTCTAGATTTAAAATGATAGTAATTAAGCCGACCTACGAAAATTATTTTGAAGTAGCAGCAGTTCGGCTTGGCTTGGATCCTCAAGTACAATATCATTATGTACGGGTGAAAGTTTTATTCGTTTATGCAAGGAAGAAGGAACCAAAGGCTAGAAGCCCGCAAATTGCTCCCTCGCAGGGGAAAAAAAAAAAAAAAGATAACAGAGAGCCAAATTCAAGACCCATTCATTTCAAGATGCCTGGACACACTGCGTTTAAAAGACTGGAGGTTATAAGAAGTACGAAATACGAACAGAGGAAGATAGTTCCTGAATTGACCTGTTACGTACGTGAAGGACTGGGAGTAACGATTAACTCTTGCATTAAAGAGTTGGAAAGAAACAGGATAAGAATTTGTTGCTAGACGGGTGCTACGCGCACGACGTAATGGTGCTTGGATGCAAGCAGCCAGTTCAGAAAAGCACAGTGACCATTGAAGTAGCGATAGAAAAGAGATAAAGATGCAGCAGCGCGGCGAAAATGCGGTGGTTGAAGGGAGCCAGTAAGAGAAGGAGAGTTAAGATGAAAGGCCTTTGACTCCACATTGTTGAGAAGAGCTGTATGTAGGGAGCCTTCCTACACATGGGAGTTGTACTCTACACAGGAGCGAATAAAACCCGTGTATAAGGTCAACAACTGTGCAGGGGTAAAGAAGGCACGGAGTCAGCTTTGCACAACTAATCTTTTGGAAGCAGATTTTACAAGAGAGGCAATATACTCTTTTCAAGATAAATTCTGAGAGAATGAAACCCCAAGTAAGCTCAAAGACGATGCAGGACTGAGTTAGATATTGTTGAAAATTAGAGGATAGTCCTGCGGAAGATTCTGACGGATCGAAAGATGTAAGAATTGAGTTTTTGATGTATTAAAATCAACAAGATTACACTTACCCCAATTAGAGATATGAACCAAGTCAAACACTGGCTGTGCCACAGTCCCTTCCTTGTTTGTTGAAGTAACTGCTGCGGGAAGAGAATGGAAAAGTGAAGGGTGGAGTCATCAAGATATGTGTGAACAGGGTTAAATGTACAGCTTAGAAGGTCACTGATGAATAAAAGGAAGAGGGTTGGTAATAGAACAGATCCCCGGGGAACACAGCTAATGATTGCTCTGGGAGAAGATCGGTGGCTGTCTACAACAGCAGCTATAGAAACGACCAGAACGGATGCTAGAAATGAAGGCACCAATAGAAGGATAGGAACTGTAGGAGGACAGTTTGAAAATCATAAGATCTGTCAGACTCGATCGAAAGCCTTTGAGACGTCAAGCGCAATGGTAAGGCTTCCGTCAAAGCCCCTAAGGAAGGATGACCTACAACACGTGAAAGGCATTTATTTTTTTATTCTTGTTGCAATTTTATTTAAATGACAAGAGTACGCTAGTAACGAAAAGAAGACCATATGTAACCACTTTACTTCGAAAAGTCTCCCCTCACATGAACAGAGTCTTCCGTGAATGGCAATAATGCAAAAACAAAAAAAGGAATCAGATTGGAGGGGTTAGAAAATACTATAAATCCAGCTAAATCCAGTTGATTAGAGAGAGAGAGAGAGAGAAAGAGAGAGAGAGAAAGAGAGGACAAGATGGAACAGCCAGAGTGTATGAATATAAAGAGTTAGCTGGAAGCAGAGGAAGCTATCGCTCTCCTAAAGAATCTTAGCCTTTTTTTTTTT
>JAGKTI010021316.1:0-15811 GCA_018397915.1 Birgus latro | reverse complement strand
TGTTGTGTGGGAGAGACATACAGGTTAGAGGTTCAATTGCAATGTTGGGTGGGAGACAGACACAGGCTAGAATTTTGAACTCACTGGCTTTCCTTTGGAGTAGATATGCCCCTTCCCACCTCCTGTAGTCGATAGGCACTAATCCTAACCCTTTATCTCCCTCCTACAGGTAACATGTGGGCTCAAACATGGACAAATATCCTCGACCTCACCATCCCTTACCCCGGCCGCACCTCCGTCGATGTTACCAATGCCCTACGTCGCCAAGGCTACACGCCCCTGGCCATGTTTCGTCTGTCGGAGGAGTTTTTCACTTCCCTGGGGCTCGAACCCATGCCCTTCACCTTCTGGCAGAGGTCCCTGATTGAGAAGCCCACGGACAGGGAGGTGGTGTGTCATGCATCGGCTTGGGATTTCTGTAATGGCCAGGACTATAGGTGAGGGGAATGTTTTTGCTGTTTTTGCTGCTAGTGTTGTTACTGTTAGTGTTATGTTTATGTTTTTGTGTTTTTATTAAATTATTATTAATATTATTATTATTAGTAGTAGTAGTAATAGTAGTAGTAGTAGGAGGAGCAGGAGTACTATATCATTATTGCCGGAATTATTATCACTTATTATTACTCTTATTATTATTATTATTATTATTACTACTACTACTAAGGTCACGACGAAAATGACAATGATTAAGGTGACAAGAACAATAATGATAATAATAATAACAATAACAAGAATGCAGCCCCAATGCCTCTCCTCTTCCCAAACAGAATCAAGCAGTGCACAGAGGTCACGATGGAGCACTTAATTACCACACACCACGAAATGGGTCACATCCAGTATGACCTCCTCTATCGCAACCAGCCCTTCATATTCAGGTGGGTTGTACTCTCTCTCTCTCTCTCTCTCTGACACACACACACACATACATACAATTTTCTCTCTCTCTCTCATTTTCTCTCTAAGTAATGCGTGTCTCTCTCTGGGTATGGATTTTAGAGTTTCTCGGAGCCCAGTAATCTGACTACACACCTTCACCTGTCACCACTTGGGCGCTAATACTGACCGTCCATACTGAATACATGCTATCTCAATCAAAGCTAATTTAGTGACATTATAGGAACTGTTTTGAAAGTGGTCGATGGGTCTTGCAGAGGAAGAGTAAAGTAACTAACCAGATTATAAAAATGTCCCCTGTTCTTGGTTGGGATCGAAGTCACGTCCTTTTAGACAGAAGGTACCTATACTGGAGACAGCAAGGTGAGATAAATACCTTACCTAACAGGGACGGCGCCAATCCCGGGTTTCACGAGGCTGTGGGTGACGTTCTGGCCCTATCCGCGTCCACCCCTCGTCACCTGCAGTCAGTGCGTCTCCTCGCCAACGTGGATGATTCTTACGAGACCGACATCAATTTCCTTTTCGCCATGGCCCTTGACAAGATTGCATTCCTGCCCTTTGGATACCTGATGGACAAGGTAGGAGGTGGTGAGAAATTGAGTTGACGCAGACACACAGACACAGACACAGACGCACTCACACACACACACACACACACACACACACACAGATATACGAGTTAATGCGCTCAGATGTGGCTTATAAGAGTCTACATCCCAGGGGTGGTTGGGGTTTAATGTTCACTTCTTGCCGCTCAGGGATGGGTGACTTGTGAGAAATGGATGTTTGTCTTCAGCCTTTAAGGAACTGGCTACTGCTGTCTTCTGCCTTTCTTGTACATGCTTTTTTCTTCTTGTTCACAGTGGCGATGGGAGGTGTTCAGCGGGGAAACCACCTCATCGAACCTTAACAGCCGGTGGTGGGACCTGAGGGTGGGAGTGCAGGGGGTATCGCCACCTGTACCACGCTCTGAGGATGACTTCGACCCCGGCGCCAAATTCCACGTCCCTGCTAACGTGCCCTATGTCAGGTAGTTTTGTTCCCTCGTGCTCCCTCTCCACCTAACCTAACCTAACCAAACTTAACCTAATCCTACTAGAAAGGTACATCAAAAGAGCATGGCAAAGTGTAACAGGCTCCCTAAATCGCTAAAAGGTGCTGTAAAGTCTAATATGAAACCTAGAATACAACTTCGAGGCTCTCTGCTTGATGTATTTCAGCAAACACGTTATCTAATCTTTCCCTCGGCACTGGAGAGGGACGCCTTCACGTGGTGGCACCGATCTGACAGGGCGGTGGAGGTGCCTGATTACACAAACGTCCCTCAGTCGCCTCTGTCCCGCAAAGGAGAATGATGGACTGCAGAAGAAATACGTCCAACGAGTTTACGTCCAGATGAGCCTGGGATTGGAGCCTTTTCTTTTACTAACCCACATTTCTTTAATTCCACTCTCTACTGCCACTCTAAGTCGTCCTCCTTCATGTCCACAGGTATTTCGTGAGCTTCATCATACAGTTCCAATTCCATGCTGAGCTGTGTAGGGCTGCCGGGCACGAAGGTCCTTTACATCGATGCGATATTTACCAGTCGCTGAAGGCTGGACGGTTGTTGAGGTGGGTAGACGGATAGATGGATGGACTGGTGGATGGATGGATGGATGGATATGTGGGTGGATGGATAGATGGCTTAATATATGGATGGATAGATGGATGGATGGTGTAGTGACTAAACGGCTGGTTGGAGAGATGGATGGACTGACTGACCGAGTAATGGATGAATGGATGGATGAATGGGTAGATGGATTACTTGCCTGAGTGATCGATGCGTGAGACTGATAAGCAATGCACCTTTGATGAAACATCTAAGGTTCATTGACAATTACCGCATATTCTTTGTATAAATAGATTCTGAAGTCTAGGTTCAAACAGCCAATTAAGGGTTCAGTTAATTTCCCATCCATTCCTTACAAAGATTTATTTGTTATCAGGCGTCCTTATTATTCAACTCATTTATTGCTGTTTATTTTGTTATGGTATCACCTTGGTAATTTTATTCAGCTTAGGAGTGACATTCGGGGTAAAGGGGATTAAAAGATCCAGCCAAGTAGAAAATTTTATCCGTACTAATGGCTATTTATCTGTATGTCTAATTCTTCTATCTATCAATCTGTTTATCTACTCATTTATCCATCAAAACCATATTATACTTTTGACCTCCTTTAAATGCACTATAGCCCTGTCATGGAACAACAGGAGATCAAAATTTAGCCTAACATTTCACCTCTTCTTCTCACGTTCCTCTGCTGGCTAATATTCCTAAGCTGAGAGAGGACTTTGTATGTTTCTCTGCCCATAGATTATATCCTAAGCTGTGAGAGGACTTGGTATGTTTCTCTGCCCATAGATTATACCCTAAGCTGTGAGAGGACTTGGTATGTTTCTCTGCCCATAGATTATAATTATCCTAAGCTGAGACAGAACTTGGTATGTTTCTCTGCCCATAGATTGTTCCCTTTAATATGATGCGTCGGGAAGGAAAGTGACTGACATGCCCTGATTGTGAAGCAGACGCAGTGATATAGTAAATGAACTTTGTCCTTAAGTGTATTCTCTTTGCGCGTCCATATTTATAACCTCCAGCTTCTTTCTTTCAGGGACGTTCTATCCTTGGGCAAGTCAAGACCGTGGACTGAGGCGCTGTCGGTCTTAACAAACGGCAAGACCAACAAACTAGAGGTGGAGCCCATCCTGGAGTACTTCGCCCCCTTACAAGCCTGGCTAGAGTCGCAGAATAGGGGACAGTTTATTGGATGGCGTGAGTACGGGGACTGAGAGGAGTAGAGGAGTAATGTTATCGGGAAGTTAGAGACATTGTCATATCTCACACACACTTCATGTTGTCAATGTTTGCCATACTTCACACTTATCCTTCACAGCGTCGCACCTCACATTGCTACACCTTACACTGCCACACCACACTCCGTCACACCATACACCACCACACCACACACTGCTATATCACTCACACAGCTACACCTTGATGCCACACCTCACACTGCCACAACACACACTGCCACAACTGACACTACCTTCCTCTTTGCATATGTAGAAAAATCCTTCAACTCTAAGACAGCGCTATCTATCTGTTTATATACCTATCTATCAACCTACCAATTGCCGAACGCCATGTCCTGTGAAGAATGGCCTCGATAAAGGGACCTGTTGATAAAAAAAAAAAATGCCATGTTTTTAAATCCTTGTAAAATTCACCATAATTTTTTTTCCACTGCGCATGAGTTTTAATATTGCCATTTTAAAACAAGCAAATTTTAAAACGATATAAAAAAGACCAACATGCACATATGAAAAAATGCTCTTTCTTTTTACATGCTTCACATTATTATAGGAACCTCACCTGGGTAAGTAAAAGTCAGCTACCTTATAGAGCTGGAAAATATATACCTGTCTCTCTCTGTTGTTTGCATCTTTATCTGTCTGTGTTTGTGTGTATGTTTACCTTGTTATCCCTCCACCTATCTCACTGGCTAGCTAAGTATTGCCAGACGCCAGGAACTCTTTGTCCCTACTCAGCAACGTCTCCCACAACACACCATCCTCCCTCATATACCACCACCTTGACTTTCTACTTGGTTCTCGGTCTGCCTCTTCGTCTCCTTTACCTGTTTCTGGGCGTTGGATTGTATCGTAATTCGCATATTTTGGCTACAGACTGCTTTTTTTTTTGGGTGCTGTTCCACATGATATTTTTTACTAAAGTTCTTTCACCTTAACTTGGCCTAGATTTTCGTTCTTTTGCAGCTTATTTCACATAGCTCGGCGGCAGAAAGAGATAATACTACAGCTTTACATCCTTTCCATAGCACCTCCTCGTGATTAGCACCACATTATAGTGTTGATCTACAGCTACAACTTAGCATTCAAGTTGGAGAGAGGGAAATTTTAGGCCAAGTTAGAGTGAAAGGGGTACAGTACTTCCTGCCATACTCTTCTATTAGGTTAAATTCAGTTAGGTTAGATTAGGCAAAGTTACCAGATTAGGTTACGTTATTAAAGCAGTTCTTAAAACAGTGAGTTACTGGGATCACTTTCTGACAGTGTGGATCAGTACAAGAGGCTTTTAGTTAATAGCAGGTTAGGTAAGGTTTTGCTAGTTAGATTTGGCTATTTCAGGTTGGTCTGATTGCTTAGACTGAATCAGATTGCATTATTATCCTAAATCAGGTCACAGAATCAAACACGGCCATCATCGTCATCATAAGCCACAAAATCAAGTATTATCATCATCATCATCCACAAAATCAGGTACTGTCATCATTATCATCATAGGCCACAATATCAAACATGTCATCACCATCATCATCATCACTAATATTCCTTCTTTCATCACTATCGCAGGAGAGTCTGATGCCATTAAATCAAGTATTATCATCATCATCATCCACAAAATCAGGTACTGTCATCATTATCATCATCATCATCATAGGCCACAATATCAAACATGTCATCACCATCATCATCACTAATATTCCTTCTTTCATCACTATCACAGGAGAGTCTGATGCTATTGTACTCCGGGTCACACGGTCCAACGCCTCGCTCATCACCGGTGCCGTGCTGGCCATCATCGCCTTGGTCCTGCTGGTGGCCCTCATCGTGGTCGCCTTCAGGAGGTGTCGAGGCTCCAGCAAGTCCTTCCCCACCACCCCACAAGGATCGTGAAGCCCAGACCACCGCCAGGCCCCACCGCCGCGCCCACAGATACGCATCGTTGAGCAGGACCTGGGCACTATCTAGCAGTTGTTGGGACCTCTTCTGCTACCCCATCAGGACTCATCGGTCAGCTAATCAGAGGTACCTAGCAGCAGCAGGGATCTCTTCTGCTAGGACGTCAGGTTTTGTCAGTCAGCCAGTCAGAAGCATCCAGGAGCAACATCTTTTCTGCTACTGCGCCAGGTTTTATTTTTATCAGTCAGTTTATCAGCAATTTCTAGCAGTAACAGGGACCTCCTCTGCTACCCCGTCAGGTCTTGTAATTAATTAGTCAATCAGCAATTTCTAGCAGTACCAGGGACCGCTGCTGCTACGTCGTCAGGTAATATCGTACCAACTAGCAGGACACAAGAACAGCAGGGACCTCTTCTGCTACGCCGTCCGGTCTATTTTACATCGATCAGTGGCAGCCAACTCCCCTTTATTTTTCTTTGTCGTCAGCACTCTCTAGGAAAACAAAGACCTCTTCTGTCACGCCGTCATTTCCACTTCTATCGATCCACAAATCAATCAGGACTTTCTAGTATCAGGAGTGAACTTTTCTAACGCGGTAGCCACCCGTGGATTTTCTAAAAGCACCATTTTATTTTTACGATGTCAGGTCAGTTTTCCTCAGTCAAAATAACTGCAATCACCTTTTTGTAGCGTCATCAGGCCTTGTTTTGTCGGCCAGTCAGTCACCACTGTCTTAAAACTGCAATGACCTTTTCTGTTGCACCGTCAGCACTACGTAGGAACAACAGGGACCTTTTCTGTTACATGGGTCTTATTTTCACAGTCATTCAGTACTACCTATAAACGATATATATTTTTTTCTTTAAGTATGGAATCAAGTGTATTTTAAAAGCCCAGTCAACCATCACTATGAAAAACTTGGTCTATTAACTGCACCTTTAATATTTTTGTATCAGTTAAATACTCGGTATCATCTACTATTTTTGTGGCTATAATTCTTTTACAGAAGATGAACATAGAAAGGAAAAACAAATTTGAAATAAATCCATGCACCAGATTACAGGTGTCCTCCATTCATTAAAAAAATCGTAACAGGTAGACTTAAACTGCTGAAGGTTAATCTCACCCAGCTACCATTATCAAGATTCTTAAATGTACAGTTTATATGACGATGTACTGATCTGAATGAGAGAATGAGACGTCCTTATAGATATACAGCATTTAATTTTATAATATTAAAAAAAAGGAAACAGGAGTTCACAGATAGGACGGATGTAGAATCATACCCAGCCTGTGATTTCTTGATTTAGTGAGCTGTTTATTTATTTTTTTATGCAATGAAGAAAGAACCAAAAACTAGAAGCCCGCACGGCTGTTCCCTCCAAGAAAAATAAAGCAAAAACAGGAAAACAGAGAGCCAAATTCAAAACCCGTTCTTTTCGCGTGATACGGGTCTAAGTCTCGAATTAAGCTATAGTGTTTTTTCTTCAATTTCTGGACCCTTGGTGGTCTAATGGATTCATGTCCTTCAAACAGGTGCGGCACGGAGTTTAAACCCAATTGGTCTGGCGGTGGAAAGAATAAATGACGATAAATGGCACTGTATCGAAAAACTAAACTTTGATTTTTTTTTTACGTCGCTTCTAAATTGAAAAAAATCGCCTGGTGGTGGTAAGATAAAAGATAAGAAAAAACAACCCCTTGGAAAAGATATGGGAGATAATTTTGAGAAGCCGATATTAAATTTAAAAAAAAAAAAACTTGGTGATGAAAATTGATGAACAAAAAGTGACACTGAATTGAAAATGTTAATGGGGACTTTTGAGTCTGAGTGATAGATGGTTTACTGGAAAAAAAATCGTCGGAAGTCAAAAATAAAGCAGAAAGAAGTGGGATTGTGTGGAAAATGTTAATAATGATGAATTTTCAGAAGAAGAGGTAATTCCTGAACTAAAGGCTGGCGGTGTTAAAATTAGACAAAAATATGGATGACAAATTAAAGACAGATTTTCCGTACGAGAGGACACTGCTATAGTAAAAAAAAAATCTGACTGGCGAATGTGAGAGTAAAATTTGAGGGTAAAATTTATCAGACTTTACTGAGCCAGGTTGTGTTGTTGCTTTATTTATTTGCATATATATTGCAGTAAGATATTCTCATCACCCCTACCTTTACCTTTACTTATTTTTGGTACTGTTAATTTAAGTCCTTTACTGTGATATTGTCTTTTATTTTATTTTTGCTGTCTCCAGAAATTTTACTCATTTCGGGGGAGAGTTCTTGATTTGGGGAGGTTAGATTTAGCCTTCATTAACCCTTACACCTCTTCCTTAGCGATTTATTTTTGGATATGGCTGGTTAATATTCTTTTGGGTGTTACTTAGGCAGTGTATGGAGATATTGGGAGGATTTATGTAACACTAAAGAGGACACAAAGGTGTAATAGAAAAAATAAACCACTTAGGTAAAGGTGTTAGGGTTCTTCCTCAAGAGATCAGAGACCGCATTCTCGTAGGTTAAGGAAGCTCCCTAACACCTTTTCCTAAGCGACTTACTCTTCATCTTCGGGTTACTTATCGCCTTACTCTGCATAGATAACGTACAAAGGGGAATTAACCAACCATATCCAAAAATAAATCGCTAAGGAAAAGGTGTTAGGGGTCTTCCTTACCCAACTAGGATACGAACCCAGGATGAATTGTCTGCAAGAATAAAATACACAAGACGTACTCGTAGTGAAGGGGTAGAGATTTCGATATCACGTTAATTTAATGTGATGATGATGGTGATGATGGTGATGATGATGATGATGTTGATTAAGGAGATGGTGATAATGAAGACAGGGATGATGATGATGATGATAATGGTGATGATGATGTTGATTATGGGGACAGTGATGATAATGATGGTGATGATGATGATAATGATGATGATGATAATGATAGTGATGATGGTGGTGATGATGATGAGGACAGTGATGAAGATAATGTAGATATATGGAATGTACTCTAAGGCTTTAATTTTTATAAGTAAGCACATCATGTTTTATTTATAAGTGTTTTTTTAATTTATAAGTGTAGTGTTTAAGTTACTTTATGTTGTATATAGACGGTGCTTGTATATTCAAGGAGATAAATTTTCCACTTGAATCCCGTGATGCATTCTAATGATCGATTTATGCTACCTCCAGAAGAATTTTTTTTTTCTATTTTCAAAGGGAGACCATTGTATAAAAAAAAATCATAGTTTTGTATACTTTATTATTTCTTTTATGGGAGTTCTTGCTCAAAAAAAAATCATGAGGCTTTTTTTTAATTCATGGGAAAAAAATCTCTCCCATGCTGAAAAAAATCGTCTGGAGGTAATATGTATGAAAAAAATATGAACGTGATAATTACCATCCTCATACTAATCATGTTTGTGATTTATATTATGATTCAGTTTAATTTGTTGGTCCATTGCGACAAGTGGAAATACTGGGAAAGAGACACAGGTTAAAGAAAATAAAGAAAATTAGAGAGATACTGGTTAGAGCTTGAACTCTTTATTTTACCTAACGTTACGGCCTACACAGAGCCAAATCTCTCTGAAGACGGGTTCTGTGTAGCTCGGAACTTTAGAGAAAAAGGAATCAAGCTCTAATCCGTATCTCTTTCTTGAATTTTCATTATTTACTCTAACCTGTCTCTCTCTCTCACCCAACTTTTCCATCTAGTCTGCAAAGGTACTATAAATTCTCATGACACCTCAGTCCAAGGACGTACTTAGTGTTACTCCTCCAAGCTAAGTTGAGGCTGAGGTTTGTAGGGGTAGAGGGGTTGCGTAAAGGTGGAATTTGAACCCCTCCACTTCAGTCCCTCCTCAGCTGAATAAAATCGTCTGAAGGCAGCAAGAATAAGCACGTCTTTGGGGTGAAGGGGTTGAGAAATGTCACTACTACCAAAATTAAGAATTGATCTGAATTTAATCTTGAGAAGTCTTGGATGAAAGGAAATTCTTGAGAAATAAGTAGGCTTTCAAGAAGATAAATATAATGTAACACTTAAGTAGCCATCACTTCTCATAGATCGCCAGTCAAAAGATAGATAGATAGATAGATAGATAGATAGATAGATAGACGGATGAATAGACAGATAGATGGATGGATGGATGGATGGATGGATGGATGGATGGATGGATGGATGGATGGATGGATGGATGGATGGATGGATGGAGACAAATAGGTCGACAGCTAAACAAACAGAGAATGATATAGATAGATAGATAGACAGATACATGGATAGATGTAGATTTAGATAGATAGAAAGACAGATAAATCAATCAATCAATCCCTCCTCAGTGACGTTACAATTTTATCCCGGGAGAAATCACATTGAAAATAGTAAAAAATCGTGACAAAACAAGAACACAACTTATTTAAGGACAAACGATGGTGTTGCACTGGCGATTTTCCCCTTCCTTCGTTACCAAACTGATGCTATACTCCTTTCACACTAAGCTGGCCTTGATTTTCACCTCTGAACAGCTTATTTCATGCAGCTCAGTGGCAGAACAAAGTCACTACTGCAGCTATATCCTTTTTCAGAGCACTTCTTCGTGACTAGTATCATATTCTCCTGCTAATATATTGTTCTGTGTCCGTTTTCATAGCACTTCTTCGTGACTAGCATCATATTCTATTGCTAAAATATTGTTCTACGTCCTTTTTCATACAACCTCTTCGTGACTTGGATCATATTCTGCTGCTAATCCTCTACTTCCTTTTTCATAGCACTTTTTCGTGACTAGCATCGTATTCTGTTAATCTATTTTTACAGCTCAGCATTTAGGGTGGGGAGATGGTAATTTTAGGCCAAGTTAGAGGAGAAGTGGTATGGTAAACACTGCCAATATCCTGGGTGAAATAAAGTATGCATTGGGGCATTTTTTACCCTCATCCAAATGTGTTTCCCTAAGTCTTGTTCCATCCAGACGATTTTATTCAGCTCAGGAGAGACTTTTGGACCTGGAGGGGCTAGATAAAGCCCTCATTAACTCATTCACTACTAGACCGCTTTCCTAAAATGCATAAAATCGTCTGCCAAGCGGTAGAATGATAATGACCATTGTGTGAGGTGGGTAACCCCTTGAGACAGAGGACACTGGGTATCTCCAGACGATTTTCTTCAGCTTAGGAGAGACTGGAGGGGTTAGATACAGCCTTCATCAATCCCTCAGCACCACAGAACTCTCCTCAGCTGAATAAAATCGTTTATCAGAAAAAAAAAACTTTAAATGTCATCAGGGTGAAGGAAACATTCGCGAGTCACCAAATATATTGCAAAAAAAAGAAAGAAAGAAAGAAAGACCCTCAGTTTCACGTAGCAGAACTGACCTATGCCCCCAACCTGACTGTCTTGTGGTGACTGGAAGTTATGAAGAGATGCAGATAGTGAAAGTATCCTGTAAATGGCTCTATACTCTGTTTATTTCAAGCTGGCAAAACTGAGCCACGCCCTCAACTTGACTGCTGAATCGTCTTTGGTGATAAGGGGTACAACTGTGAAAATATTTGACGTGTGTATGAGCCTATAGTATATTTATTTTTAAGCTGGCAAAACTGAACCACGCCCCCCACAAAATGTTGAACAGTGAGTGGTGGACGTGAAGTTGACAGTGACACTAATGGGACTAAGGTAATGAAATGAAATAATGAAGAAGCGTAGCACTCTCTTTCGTGCAGTGAAATTAACCAGTCGTCTTAGAGGAGGGGAGGGCATCTTCGCCAGAAAACCAAAAGTAGATTCTAATATATTCTCATTGTGCTGATTTTACAGTGTCGCCATTCAGATAGAAAGAATTATACCCACATACTGTACTCATATTTAATCATTATGTGGGTATAGTTTTCCATTAATATTTTGAGCTTCATTTATATTCTGTAAATATTCAAAAAATGGCCCTGTACATTTCTAGCCATTGTCACTAAGTTACCACTAAAAGTTTAATAAATTTCTCACTCCTTTTCACCGTACAAGGAAGGTAGAGTCAGGAAATCAACTATCATTCAAGTTGTGTCCAAAAATTATTCAAAACTGGCGAAACGTAACCAAATTCTTAACTGGACTAATGTATTTCTCACAGTGTTCGATTTTTCCACAATGTTTTCATCCAAATTTTAAGAAGATACTTAATTCCCTGGCTCTACAAAAGCTTGATCTTGGTCGTCAGTCACCTTTAGATTATTTATATATATATATTTTTTCTTTTCATGCAGGTGTGTAGAGGATTTTGAGAATGATGGCAGGGAAGCTTTAATGTTTTAGTCCATTTACAACGAGGACAGCTTTCGTGATTAATTCTTGCGGCCTCCAGACGATTTTCTTCAGCTAAAAGGACCCCATGCAGTGAAAGGGGCAGTGGAGGACATACCTAACCCCTCCAGTTTGAAAAATCTCTCCTAAGCTGACTGAAATCGTCTGGTGAATGCAAGAAAGGAATTTAAATGGACGCCTTAGTTTCGAACGAGTTAAGATTGGAGTACGTAATACATATGTGAGACAGGCAGAGAATTATGTGTATATTGTGAGATTTATATGCCAAAGATGACGAAGAACAGATATTGGTTGTTTTATTAATACCTAGTGCAGAAACGGTAGCCTAATGCCAGAGGACAGGGTGACAGGAAGGCGATTTGTTTGTGACCATCTCTTACGGGATTAAGAAGCCTAGCTATAGACAGGCATATAGAGACTTCTCGAAATGAGGTTAAATACAGCCATTATTTAGTCTCTCACTGCAAGATACTCTGAGCTGAAATAAGTTGTAGTGAATTAAAACGATATAACGTCGTGGTACTGAAGGGGCCAAGAGTGAAGCAAACAGGCGCCCTTGAATGGAATTTTCTTTTTTTACAAGGAAGAATGATGCAAAGGTCAGAAGCCCGTATGATTGTTCCCTCCAAGAAAAAATTAAAAAAACGAATTAACAGAGAGCCAAAATTCAAGATCCGTTCATCTATGGGAGAATGATAATGGAAAAGGCATAAACTCACTGATTTTATTGCATATTAAACTAAGGAAATTATTGTTGCAGTTGAATATGCAAGTGTGAACATTGAAAAAAAAATAATGGTCATTCATACAGACAGACACGGATATTGCTGAGGTCGTATGATGTGCATGGATGGATAGATACATAAATAGATACATGATAGACATAGATAAACAGATAGATAGACGAAGAGAAATATAATGTTGACGGAAAGACAGGCGGAGGGAGGGAATTTACGTGCAGAATTTGTGTGTGTGTGTGTGTGTCTCGGTTTCTGTGTGTATGTGTCTCGGTTTCTGTGTGTGTGTGTATTTATGTGTGTACCGACATGTCTCTGTGTGTATATAGGGATCTATTTTCTACCCATATCACTGCGGAAGAAAGATATACAGATCTCTGTGGCCAGGATGACACCCCCTGCGACACAGCCCAGCACGAGGACAAAGAAAGGGCCCTGGAAGTGATGCAGAGACAGGACCACCGTGCTTCCCACAGTCTCTGTCTCTTCCTCGCCCGTCTCCGTCTCTGTCTCTTGCCTCTGTCTCGCGAGGTTCTGCTCCTCGAAGATTATGAACTAGAGGGAAAGAAAAAGACAGGACTAGGCAATGCTCTGTCTAGCTATCTGTCTGTCTGTCTGTCTGTATGTTTGTATGTATGTATGTATGTATATTTTTCATCTTGGGGAAGTTGGAATAAAAGAATAACAAAACGTCTAATGGTAACAAGAATAAAACTCTATCTATTTATCAATCTATCTGTCTATCTATCTATCTAATGTCGTCCAAAACGATCACTGGAATTTTCATCGCAGTTGTACGGTCAATCCCTCCCAAGCTGAGTAAAATCGTCTGAAGCAGCAAGAATAAAATAGAATAAGGGGTTCTATCGTACTGAGGGGGTTTCATGAAGGCCATATCTAACCCCTCCAGTCCAAAAGCCTCTCTCCTGGGCTGAATAAAATCGTCTGGAGGCAATAAAAAGAAAGTGAAAATTTGAGTCCTTACCTCCAGCCACTTCGTAACGAGTCCTGCTTGCACCACACGGGCTATGAGTTCATCCAGCCTGAGGGTAAAGAGGAAGAAGGGGAGGTAAGCACGCGACACTCTCATATGCTTAAATCTGTGGGTATTCAACAGGTATTCAACAGGTATTTTAATGAACCAGTATGCAATTGGTGTTTAACATTTATTTCGGTGGTATTCAACAAGTGTGTAGCAGGATATCTATACGTTTCAACATTCAGTCAGCACTCAGACAGCACTCAGTAAGTACTCAACTAGTGTTCTGAGCTAGCCTTTTATTCACCAGGTATCCAGCGATATTTTTTTAACAGATGACACAGAGGAAGGAAAAACACACACAGACAAACCATTCACACACCAGATTACAGGTGTCCTCCATGCAGTCAACAGGTGGTGCACACAACATTCAACAAGCTTTCAATATGCAATCAGCCCCACCTTCTCTTATAGGGGGCGTGTTGTTGCATGGGCCACGCAATCCTCTCCTGAAGAAGCTCAAAGCCTGGGAAATGCACCTTTGGCCTGCCCGCCTTATCAGTGTACTTCAGGGCCACCAGAAGACGTGTGGTGATGCTGTTATCCCAGGTAGCAAGGCGCCCGGACACCACCTCGCTCAAGATGCCCTCCAGTGAATCCCGCCACTGCACGCCCTCCCTTAGCGCCACAAGCACAGGGTCCCGTGTCTCCTCCAGAAGGGCGCTCTGGACCCCGCCGAAGTATACCTGTGCGAGTATTTTCGTTCTGTATACCGTTTCAACACCAGGTACTTAGTTTCCTCTTCCCGGGATGAGCTGGTTTACTGTTTTAAGATTTATATGATTTTACAGCACAGGATCCAGCTTACCATTGAAATATTTACACACACACACACACACACACACACACACACACACACACACACACACATTATATATCACAAAGTAGTAGGTGCCTTAGTAGCATCGACCCAGAAGGTACTACCAGAAGTGATGAGTGGATGAAACCTTGATAACTATACTCAGTTAATTTTCACCTGAGGGAACTGGCCCACTCCTACAACTCTCCTAAATCCGTGGCTGCATGGAATTTGATCAGCCTTAGTTACGGGGCAGGAATGGGTGTTCTTGGGTGGCCACAAACAAATCGCCTCCATGTAGCCCTGTTCCCTACTATGTCGCTACCCTCTCCCCAACTTACACCCCTCTCTCTTATAAACATCCCTGCTCCATCCCTCCATCCTTGGTACTTAAATCAACCCTCCATTCTGACTACTCTTGGCCATCAACAGTGCTGAAAGGGGTGTTTGTAAGGCTTGAACAAACACACAATAGCCACACAAACATCATTAAAAGTCAGGGGAATCCGCTAGGTGTACTGTAAGCCCCCAGAGTATTGCAATTCTCATAAAAAAAAAATGAAACTAGGATAGGGATGGGGATGGGTGTGGGAATGAGGGATGAAGGATGACGGATGGGGATGAGGGTGAGGATGGGGATGAGAGTGAGGATGGGGATGGATGAGGAAGTTTTCAAGATACATTAATAGCAGGAGTTCCATTTAACAGATTGCTGGAGTGTGGTCGATTTTGGCACTTCTAAGTTAATATTAGGTTCGATTCTGTTGTGTGTGTGTGTGTGTGTGTGTGTGTGTGTGTGTGTGTGTGAATATTTCAATGATACGCTGATTCTGGTACCATACATGAACCTTCTAATAAAAGTCCATCATCATCATCATCGTCATCATCATCCGATTCTCATTTGCCCCAACAAGAAAGTAGGGGTCTGGAACTAAGCTTCTCAGTCCTGACATTTAAGCCAAGTGACCATTCGCTCGCCCTTAAGTAGCATCATTAGAGCAATAAATCTCAGTCTAGCCTCACCTTAGCCCAACCTATATCAGACGTCACCAGCTGCCTAAGGTTTTCAATGGGTTTCTGAAGGCCCGGCATGATGAGGAAGGAAGTGAGGGAGGAGGAGTAGGAAATGCCCACGATCATGGTAAAGAGCAGCCAGAACCCGGAGAAGATACGCCCAGGCATCTCCACCATGTCTTGCTTATTGCCTCGCTGGAAGGGAAATGAGAAGGAAATGAGAGGGTGAAGGAAGAGGGATGGGAAGAAACGAGGAGAGGAGAG
>JAGKTI010021315.1:0-15811 GCA_018397915.1 Birgus latro | reverse complement strand
ATCACAACCGTAGGGTCGGCAGCTCAAGCACACACCAGGGTAATGTATTTTTGGTCAGAGATGTTGAGGTTTCTCCAAGGATCTGTTCTTGCCCTGCAGAGCAATGTGGTCCAGGCCCTAGCTTGGGAGATTCACCCTTTTGTTAGTTTAAATTGAAGGCTAAAGGCACCTGGTGGTTTAGTGGGTAATCAAGGTGCTCCAATCAGATTGATCCAGTGAAGGTTTATATCCAAGGGATGGTTGGGATTTTTTGCTCAAGCATTGCCACTCAGGGATGAATAAGGCTGGTCACTTTCATCTTAAATGTCAGGACCAACTTGCCTAGCCATGGGCTCCTATGCTCCTCATGGGGCAACGTAGGATTGGATGACGGATGGATGGAATAATAAGTATGGAGACAATGGTGAGTAACACTGCTGTGTACTACACACTAGCAAAAGTGAAAGTGATGCTTGCTATGAGTGTTATTCTGGACAGTTATACTGTAGTTAAATGTCAGGACCAACTTACCTAGCCCCAGGTTCCTACGCTTCTCATGGGGAAAAGTTGGATTGGATGATGGATGGATGGATGGATTTATATGACCAAAGATGAGTACTTACAGAGACAGCAAAGTACTGTACTTTGTAAGTGCATAACAAGTAATTAGTGGTAGAAAAATAATTAAATGAGTGACTATTTTTGATGAAGTCAAGTGCTAAATTTTTTCCCTCACGTGGCAACTACTTCAATACCTTGTAAGTGACTCTGTTGTAACAAAAGATAATAAGTGATATGCTTAGTGAGGAAATGTAAAAATAATAAGGAAAACATTGTAACCTTAACTGCTATTATGCTCATGTAGCATGTTCAGTGCTAAGTGTAGTGCTTGTGATTGAGCTCTTGCAGGCTATATCCATACCACAATACAATGCAAAAGTGTCCTTATAATTGAAAATTAGGGAGTAACTTGTTTTTCACTTGTTATACAGCCCGGAAGTCACCTCTTAAACTCTGTCCCACAAGCGCCATGACAGCCAATTCCAATGCTGCCTTGCATCTGCCATGAAGACTCGCACTCACCAACCACAGAACACCTCCTATTCAACTCACTCCCCCTCCAACCATGTACCACTTACAGAACCAATTTCTTTCCAAGGTTGGAGGAAATACTGAAGTCTGTGTGACTAAAACTTAGATATGTTGGGCAAAGTATAAGTGGATCAAAACACCTTAAAAAACACCTCATTTTCCTCATATATGCCGCACCAGCAATGAAGGTTACAAACACACTGCCCTAGCCAAATGATTATTGGCTCATTGTTGTCCCCAGTTAGCCTGTTATCATCATCACAATCATCATCATCCAGACCTCCTTTCCAATCCTAGGGCAGGGTGAGGAGTAGCAACATTCAAAGAGCCCAAGTTTGCCCAATCCAATGGGCCATGCTTCCATTCACTCATCATTCAAGCCCCCGGAATCCTGGCTCTATCTGATACGCCAAAAACATTTACCATGTTCTGTAGCTTCACATAAACGTATCCAATAGAGTCAATCTGGAATCCAGGCTGGTAATACCCCTTCAGCAAATCCAACTTAGTAATGAACCTGGCATTACTTATGTGGTCGATGATGTCAGTTATCCTGGGAAGAGGGAACAAGTCAGCCCTGGTTAGACTGTTTACTTTCCTTTAGTCCGTGCAAAGCCTGTCACTGCCTTCAGGCTTCGGTACTAGCAGGCAAGATGAGGCCCACTCACTGTCACTAGGCTCTGCCAATCCATTCTGAAGCAAGAACTCCACCCCCTTCCTTAGAGTCTCTCTCTTCCGTGGATTCACTCTGTAGGGGGCTGCTTTACTGGTGAAGCGTTGTCAATTAGCATGATGTCGTGTTGTACCCCTCGGCATGGCTGTGGCACATCACCAAGAATCTGCTTATAGGCAGTCAGAAGTTTGCAGTGATAGTCCTTCTGAGGCTGTGGAAGGTGAAACATTTAAGTTTCAGGATTATTTAACACATGAGAGTTCAATAGTGGAATACACAAGTCATAGAGTAACACCTCTTTCTCCTCTTCAGGTTTGTGTTCAGAGTCTATTTCACTTGTTATGAGAACAACAGGTTCAGTGTCCCTTGCATAATATGGCTTGAGTAAATTTACATGAATCTTTCTTTCACTCATTTTCTTTCCAGGGGTCTCTATCAAACAGTTAATCTCACTCAGCTATTCTTTCACAACAAAAGGACCACTGTACTTTGACTGGAAGGGCCTACTGTACAAGGGTATGAAAGCTAACACTAAGTCACCTTGCTTAAATCCCTTTTCCACAGTTTGCAAGTCTTAATTTCTTTTCATTACATATTGGGCTTTACTTTGATTGTCCTTTGCTATTTCAGTGGCTCTTTTCAACCGTTCTCTGAACTGTTTAACATACTGAGACAATGGCATACCTAAGTTTCTGTTTAACCAACAGTCCTTCAAAACTTCTAAAGGTCCTCTAACTGCATGACCATACACCAGAGAAAATGGACTAAATCCTAAGGACTCCTGTGAACAAGATCTAATAGCATACAACATGAAATGAACTCCCTCATCTCAATCTTTCAAATTTTCAATGAAGTATTTTGTGAGCATAGCCCTGAACATTTGGTGGATGCATTCAAGTGCCCCTGGGACTGTGAGTGGTATGCTGTGGCTTGGTAATGAGTTATTTCGAATTCTTGCATTACTTGCTGGAAAACATATGAGGTGAAATTAGTTCCCTGATCTGATTGTACATAACTGGGAATACCATACTGAGTGAAAAACTTTAGCAAGGCATTAACTACAGCTTTTGTTGTAATTCTTTTTAGGGGAATAGCCTCAGGATATCTTGTAGATGCACACATGACTGTCAACAGAAACTGATTCCCTTTTTTTAGTTTTAGGCACTGGTTCAACATAATCAATAATAACTTTGCTGAATGGCTCAGTTACTACAGGAATAGGCTGCAATGGAGCAGTATTCCATACCTGATTTGGTTTCCCAGCAACTTGGCAGATATGACAGGTCTTACAATAACTGGCAACATCTCATCGTAACCCAGGCCAAAAGAAATTAGGGAAACTTTTCATGTAGGTCTTATTTATACCCAAATAACCACCAACAATATCATGTGCTAGACTCAATATGTCCTGTCTGTAACAATTAGGTACTATTATCAGATGGGCCATGTTTCACTCTTCATTGGCGGCGACATCAGCAGGTCCGAACTTTCTCATAAGTATATCATTATTTACAGGTCTTACAATAATGGACTAAATCCTAAGGACTCCTGTGAACAAGATCTAATAGCATACAACATGAAATGAACTCCCTCATCTCAATCTTTCAAATATTCAATGCAGTAGTTTGTCAATTTCATTTAGATCTACTGCTCTAGCAAACAAAGGCTTCAAATCTGGATCATCTTGCGCTTCGGCCAACATATCCCTGCTCACTGGTACCGTATCCATTACCACAGGATCTCTGTCAGTACCTGAACCAGATTCATGGGACACAAGCTCATCTGGAATCACAGGGGAATTATAAAGATCATCTGTTTGGAACAAGCTACTAATATCTGCCTCATCAGCAACAGCACTTGGAACCACAGGAGATTCTGCACTCCTACCAGACATGCTCCTAGTCATGGTGCATGAAGGAAACAATCCTGGAATATCCCTCTCTAAT
The DNA here is from genome assembly GCA_018397915.1 of Birgus latro. NCBI lineage: Eukaryota > Metazoa > Arthropoda > Malacostraca > Decapoda > Coenobitidae > Birgus > Birgus latro. The sequence goes on along the minus strand of JAGKTI010021315.1, from coordinate 12,121 downwards.
GCCACAGTATTGCACTCCTTAGTAGGTACCAAGGCCACTATCGCATCAGGAACTACCTTGGTTCCAGCAATATCATTTCTCAGCAGAAATGAGACTCCCTCTACAGGCAATTTATCCTGAAACCCAACAGTAACATTTAGAAACTAAATCTGTCAGACTTTGTCTCTAAGGATACTTCACTTGGGATACAATCTATATTATTATTACATGCCATAGTTGTCTTCTTATTCAACTTTTGTCGTGCCAAAAGTCTGGGACAATTATTCCTAATGTGTCCTGGTTGCCTGCAGTAGTAACACACTAAATCTTTCATACCTGGGACAGAAACAGCCTTACTAGAACTAGACACAGTAGAACCACTAGCTTTATCATCAGGACCACCTTCACCACATGAAGGAGACAGACTCCTAACAAAATGACCACCAATAACTTTTGTTGCTCCTTTCCAACAATTTGACTGATGTTGGTACCTGTGAATGAAGCCTTTGAGTCAATGCATATGAGTCAATGCCACAGAAAGCAACTCCTACTGCTGTGATTCGGTGCAAAAAAAAGACAGAATCAGCGGTCATTTACCGATTCAGAACTCTTAAATGGAAGTGGTAGGTGGTGGTGACCATCATCCATTCACTTGATGTAGTGCTACCTACCTCTTCCTTAGCCTTTATCATTCTTTTTCTGTGCCTGCCCTCCTCTCTTCCTATTTCTCCCATCTTTCCTGTCACTTCTTATTGCTTTTCTTTCCTTTTTCAGGTGGCTTTACATTATGTGACAAGCCAAATGGTTCCTGTAAGCCAAGAAACCATTTACAAGTGGGTTGGTGGAGGGTTAGTGCCCCTCCCCATAAAACAATAACTCATTATGAAAAAATGGGAGGAACTGCAACTGCAGCTCTTGGAACGCTGGAAGTATCTGCTAGAATTAAAGATAAAGGACATGGAGATTAATGTGGAGGAAGCTAAAATTCTGAAAGAAATCGCTAAAACAAAGCTCACCAAAGAAAAGCATAATTGTAAATGTGTACAGTAAACTCATGATGTAACAAACATTTGATAGAGAGGAATCTTGAAATAAGGGAAGGAATGTTTTCTGTTATTATCCATAAATTCAAGGAGAAATGACTATACAATCAAAGTATACTGTAATTCTTTAAATTCAAGTATGATTCTAGAAAATAAAGTATAATTCCACATAACAACCACTTAACACACATTTAACAAACATTTAATTTTTACTTTTGAGTTCACTATTCTTTACAACTTAAACAGATCCTCTAAGTTCTTTGTTACAGTTACTTTGAGTGATTTATAAGATGCCACTGCATCAAGTCCCGTATATTACCATGGGGACAAAGAAACATATTACTGTATTCTGTTTTTTATTTTAATAACCACTAATGAACTGAAGTTATTTTTTTCTACCTACTGTACAAAGACACCTAGTCAAATGGCCACCCATTATGGCATTATGGCATCTGGCAATAGATAGATAGATAGACAGCATAATTTTCAGCCAGGGTTGCAACCTGGACCAAGGATGTTACCTCTCGCTTCTCCAAATATACCTTTACCTCCCATGGCACTGCTCTCTTATACTGTACTGCTCCAGGTACAAAAGTTCTTGTAATTCTTTAAATGTTTTAACATTGTTTGCATCCAATCACCTTTGACCCAGTTTCTTTACTTTATGGGACAACTCTATATATGACAAAACACCATCCTTTCTTATAGCTCTAAATTTTTGCCTATAAAATTCTGGAATCAACTGATATGCATTTAGAACATATTTTTTTATCAGCTTATAATCCTTACTCTGATTATTATCTAGGGACAAATATACTGATCACCCACTGCCAACTAACACTGTTTGAATTACTAATGGCCAATACTTAGTAGGCCAAGACAGTGATGTACAGTAAGTTCTCGTATTTTGACGTATTTTACTTCGACGCCTCATTTTTCGCGAAAGAAAAAAGTTTCCAACATGTCGCAAACTTCGTCATTTTCTCTCACTCTTCGTCGCCGCTTCCAGCTGGCAGCCAACAATCAGCAGACGACACATATCAATGTTCATTTGTTGGCAGCCATCTTGTGACCACCCTGCCCCTCTATCAAAACAGCGGCGGTACTACAGACCCCTTCACCATTGTGTTTTTTGTGCGGCCAAGAAGCAGAGGATTTTGCAGCTCACTGAGGAGGGGCTGACAGCCCCTGAGATACGTCACCTGACTGGGGCTCCTGACAGCACCATAAGGACACTCAAAAATAACAAGGCAACTCTCAAAAAGCAGGTGAGTGCATGTAAAATAACAATAAAGTAAATGTGTCTGTTTTTTTTTTCCCTTAATCTTATTTGTGCCACAGTTTTTCACTGTATCAATATCCACTTAATGGAGTTAGTTTTTAGAGTTCACCAACCAAATGTTAGTTAGAACAATTCAGGGGAAGAATATGCAGTATTGTGATGAAAATCAGTAATGTTGGTTACTGTTATGTTGCATTATACCCCTAAGGAACAACAAGGAACCTCTAAACAAGCAGGTGAGTGCACGTAAAATAACAATAAAGTAAATGTGTGTTTATTTTTCCCCCAACCTTTATTTGTGCCACAGTTTTTTACTGTATCAATATTCACCCAATGGAGTTAGTTTTTAAAGTTAACCAATGTTAACCTACCAAATGTCAGTTAGAACAATTCAGGGGAAGAATATACAGTACTGTAATGAAAATCAGTAACGTTGGTTACTGTTATGTTGCATTATACTCCTAAGGAAGAACAAGGAACATATCAAAAAGCAGGTGAGTGCACATAAAATAACTATCTATCTATCTATTGCCAGACGCCATAATCCCGTAAGGGGTGGCCATTTGACTCTGAGTTATTTGTTTTACAGGGAGGGGCACTGACCCTCCACCAACCCACTTGCTGACACGTAGGGAGCACGTATGGTTCGGTTATATGGTTACCACCCAGCGTTGTAAATGGTTTCTTGGCTTACAGGAAACCATTTGGCTTGTCACTCAATGTAAAGGATAGAAACGCAATAAGAAGTGACAGGAAAGATGGGAGAAATAAGAAGAAAGGAGGGCAGGCACAGAAAAAGAATGATAAAGGCTAAGGACGAAGTAGGCAGCACTACATCAAATGAGTGGATGATGGTCGCCACCACCTACCACTAAGGTAACATAAAATAACAATAAAGTAAATGTGTGTTTTCCCCCCCCCAACCATTATTTGTGCCACAATTTTTTACTGTATCAATATTCACCTAATGAAGTTAGTTTTTACAGTTAACGAATGTTAACCTACCAAGTGTTAGTTAGAACAATTTGTCAGGGGGAAAATGAAATATGTACCTATGAGCTAGGAATAACTATTGAGTCGATTATCACGAGAGAATCGACTCGTGAAATCATGTAGTGATTTCACTTTTATGCTGGCTTACTTCGCCAATTCTCTAGAATCGAGAATTTATAAACTTTCTCAACAGTACACAGCAGAGACTAAATGCTCAAGAAGGCTGTATTACTGTACTGTTGGTCTCTGAAAAAGTTAGTTTCTCCCCTTAACATTCAAAAAATAATAATAATAATAATAAACAGGATCTTGGCTGAGCCAAACTCCTAGCTGGCACAACGGATTTAAGAATTAATACCAAGAGCTGGCCTAAGTACCAGTCGTGATTAATATAAGGAGTTGTGCTAACTTGGAGTAGCAAAAGTGTACTAAATATGTGGGGAAATCAAACACGACTGTTACATTTAACAAAGCTCAAGAAAACGAACTGTAAATTTATTAAATACTGTACAAGAAAATAAATTTACATTACATGTATCTATTCAAAATCAAGAAAGGGGAATGCACTCACTCAAGCACTCAGACAAATAACTAAATAACCAAGACCTTAAGCCTAGGAAAAACAAAAAAGAAATACTAATCAGTAAAGATGAGACCATCGCTGCTCTAGTTGATCACCAAGTTGGTGGAAGATTCGGGAAAACGCCGATACTGCAGGATTTTTCAAGATCACTAGAAGAAATCAATTCGCATTAGGTACAGCAAACCCACTCTTCATGACTGCTAAAGGATGACAGACTGTGTTTGAATGTCCAACGTAAGGGACGTGCGAAAGAGGCGTGGCCAAGTAACGGCTAGGGAGGAAAGTACAAAGAAATGACAGTTCGGAAATTATCGCTCAGAGCAATGCACTGTCTGTACATCAAGACAATCACTCGCGAAAGAATGACGAAAGTTTTGACAACTTGATGCAAATATAAGTACAGAAGTGGACGGTTAAGAGATTGAGCGAAATTTCATGCATTTCAGAACTATTCGTCGCTCCCGCAAAATCAATCGATGTCACGATTTACGATACATAATTTCATGATGTACAAAATTCGTGACACAATTCAGAGGAAGAATACACAGTATTGTAATGAAAATCGGTAACTTTGGTTACTGTTATGTTGCATTACACTCCTAAGGAAGAACAAGGAACCTCTCAACAAGCAGGTGAGTGCACGTAAAATAACAATAAAGTAAAATGTGTGTCAGTTTCCCCTCAACCTTTATTTGAGCCACTGTTTTTTACTGTATCAATATTCACCTAAAGGAGTTAGTTTTTAGAGTGCGATCAGACACACAAGCCTAGACAGCAGAGGTGGACGAAACGGCTGTAAGACACCACTTGACACACTGCGACTTAGACTCAGGTGTGGTTGACATAACAGAGGAAGAGATGATCTCTAGTGAAGAGAATGAAAGGCCAGATCACACTGCACAGGAGAAGATGACCTCCCAGAAATTGTCCCACAGCCTGTCCACCATAACCAACATGGCAACAACCTTCGAGACATACACCAGGACTATGCCTGAGGCTACCCAGATCCTATCCACCTTGAATGACCTGAAGTCTCAAGTGATGGCAGTCTACAACAGAAACATACTGGAGAGAGACAAGCCAGGATCACACGATTTTTTAATGTGACACAGAATGTGGCAGCTATTATGCAAGACTCAGATGTGACAGGAGAGGAGGATGAAGGAGGAGAAGTGGACAGAGAGGAAGTGGAGTTGCTGGAGCCTGAATTCAACTTTGAGGGCTTCGGCTTAGGTGATAGAGCTTCCCCAAAGAGGCCCATGTCACCTAGTAAGTAGCCTATCCAACCTCAACACACTTTCGCCTGCTACTCATGCCAATGTTTATTTTATTTCTGGTAAGGATTTTTGGTGTTGCAGCCCTTTAAAACAGTTCTAATGTCATTTCAGGTACATGTTTATTGTGTTATGCTGTATAAGCAACTAGTAAACACTCCACATTTAATTTTGGGTAGGACCTGTTTGGTGTTATAGTACTTTGATAGGGTAGGTAGCTGTCCCACTGGAACGCCCATCTGTTTTTCCCATTGATTCTTAACTTCACACTTTGACGTTTCACGTTTCACGACGTTTTGGGGGAACATCAAAAAAGCAAAAAATGAGGACTTACTGTAGCTATCTTTTCAAACTGTAGAAATTCCTCTGGGTCAGTCTCCACTCACTTGATGTAGTGCTGCCTACTTCTTCCTTAGCCTTTATCATTCTTTTTCTGTGCCTGCCTTCCTTTCTTCCTATTTCTCCTATATTTCCTGTCACTTCTTACTGCTTTTCTTTCCTTTACAGGTGGCATTACATTGAGTGACAAGCCAAATGGCTTCCTGTAAGCCAAGAAACCATTTACAATGCTGGGTGGTAACCACATAACCAAACCATACGTGCTCCCTACTTGTCAACAAGTGGGTTGGTGGATGGTTAGTACCCCTCCCCGTAAAAAAAAAATAACTCAAAGTCAAATGGCCACCCCTTACGGGATTATGGTGTCTGGCAATAGATAGATAGATAGATAAACAGTCTCATCAAATGATGGAACTAATTGAGACTGACTTGTTACATCAAAAATGTTTGAACCGGTCCCATCTGCTGGTCTAGAGGTTAAACTGAGTTCTTCCTTCGTTAGTAAATGCAACTGAAACTCTCGCTATCTTTCCCTTTCTTGCCATGCCAGCAACTCGTTTGGAAATTGTTCTCTCTCAGCTTCCAGTTCTTTCATCAAAAGAGCAGTAGGGTCTTCTTCACATAATGTAAGTGCACTTTCATCCAAAATTTCCTTCCCTATCAGCCAGGTTATTTACCTTTGACTGGATCTCCCTTTTTCTCCACATTTTCTTACACACAATATACCCCAGTGCAAGCCAAAAGAAAGCCAGTCTTCCTTACGAAGATGGACGTTCTTCAAATAGTCAACCAACGGATTCTTTACAAAGTCATCTAATTTAAACTCCATTCTTAATCAACAAGGGTTAATATCACAACAATACAACCACAAATTACCCTAAATTACCCCAAAACCAGCAAATAAGGCAAGCTAGGCCTAAAACAAGGTAACATCAAAATATGCTAGGGCTTCATTAACAAACAACTCAAGGTCACTTAGAAAATTATCGCGGACAGGCCCCCATGTAACAATTACTGTTACTCAAAAACCCGGGTATTGCAAACACAAATATATTAATTGAATATATTTAAAAATATACTAAAAAGGTATACACAGTATATATATATATATATATACAAGGTAGGGCAGTGGATATTGGAGTGGCCCTAGTGAGAGAGGGCAGTGTTTGGAAACTCCCTATATTTTGTTTGCAGATGATACTGTGTTGTTAAGTGGAGATGAAGGGGAGCTGCAAGGCTTGGTAGATGAATTCGAGAGAGTGTGCAGGAAACGGAATCTAAAGGTGAATGTAGGGAAGGGTAAAGTGATGGTCTTTGAGAGAAGTGAAGTCAGTGAATGTACAGTGAGATTGGATGGGGAGGATATGGAGAATGTGAGTGCATTTAAGTACTTGGGCAGTATGATGAGTAAGGATGGAAGTTTAGAGGGTGAAGCGCTTGAAACGGTGCAGCGAGGAAGAAAGGTTGCTGGTTCCTTGAAAGCAGTGATAAGGAACAGGGAAGTGAGCATGGAAGTGAAAAATCTGCTACATAACAGTATTGTGATACAAACTCTAACATATGGAAGTGAAGCTTGGACCCTGTTGAAGGGACAGAAGTCAAGAGTGAAAGCAGTGGCAATGAGTTATTTGAGAGGTGCATGTGGAGTCACATAAGGAGACAGACTGACAAATGAGGAATTGAAGGAGTGTTGTGGTGTGGATGTGATAGGAACGTTGGGAAGAACACATTAAGGTGGTTTGGGCATGAGGAGAGAATGGAGAGTGAGAGACTGATGAGGAGAGTGTATGTATTTACCTAATTGTGATATACAGGAAATGAGCTACGCTCGTGGGGTCCCGTCTCTGTTTCTCAATAAGTCAAATTTTGCCTTAAACTCATTTAAGTTTTAAGACTGGACGATCTCTTTGTCCAGGTTATTCCACAGGTCTATGAATCTATAAGGAAAACTATATTTCTTGATGTCCTTCAAGCAGCTTGGCTTCTTTAGTTTCATTCCATGTCCCCTTGTTACCCTCTCATCCCACACAAACAGATTTTCTCTGTCAGTTTTATCTACTCCTATCATGGTCCTGATAACTGCAATCGTGTCGCCCCTTTCTCTCCTTTCCTCTAAGGAAGGCAAATCCAGCCTTTCCAGCCTCTCTCTGTACGACAAATCTGCCAGACTGGGGACCATCTTGGTTGCTCTTCTTTGTATTCTCTCAATCTTGGTTATATCTTTCTTTTAGTGTTGGGACCACACTACTGCTGCATATTCTAACCTGGGGCGGATCATGGCCACTATCAATTTTTTCATCATCTCATCCATGTAATGAAATGACACTCTTATATTGGTCAAGAGTTTATATGTCTCTCTAACTATCTTATTTATGTGCTTTTCAGGTGACAAACTATCCTGGACCAGCACTCCCAAATCTTTCTCTTCTCCAGCTTTTCTAATTGGTTCATTACCCATCAAATAATTCAATGATGGCCTCTTGGTACTTTTACCCATTTCCAATATTTTACATCTTTTTGCGTTGAATTTCATTTCCCACATCCGACTCCAATCATGTATCCTATCCAGATCCTCCTGTAGCATTTTACAGTCATCTTCAACTTCTACATTTCTCAAGATCTTTGGATCATCAGCAAACAGACTTGCGTAACTGTTCACTCCATCTACCATATCATTTACGTAAATCAGGAACATTACTGGCACCAACACCGAGCCCTGTGGGACACCATTTGTTACTTCCCTCCATCCAGATGTCCTGTCCTTTATTACTGTCCTCATTTGTCTGTCACTCAAAGTCTCTCATCCATTCCAGGAGGCTTCCCTTCAGTCCTCTGATATGCTCTAATTTCCATATTAGTCTCTTGTGGGGTACCTTGTCAAAGGCCTTCTCCAGATCTAAATACACACAATCCACCCAACCGTCTCACTCCTGTAGCAACTCAATCGCCCTTGAGTAAAAGCTCAATAAGTTGGAAACACATGACCTCTCACTTCTGAATCCAAACTGACTTTCAGTCAGAATATTCATCCCCTCCAGATATTTTATCCATCTATCTTTCAGGATTCTCTCACATAATTTTGCGACCATGCTGGTTAGAGACACTGGTCTATAATTCAGGGGTTCTTCCTTCTTTCCTCCCTTATAGACTGGTACCACATTTGCCCTCTTCCATTCCCGAGGCACTTTCCCCTCTTCCAGTGAACACACAATTAAACTGTGAATCTTATCTGCCAGTTGTTCTCTGCATTCCTTCAGTACCCAATTAGAGATTCCATCTGGTCCTGGGGCTTTCCTTACATCTTGAGTTTCCAGTAATTTATACACTTCCTGCACTTCCACTTTTATATCTTTTATCACTACATTTCTAATCATTCCCTCCCCTTCCACAAACTACCTTTCCTTAGTGAAAACCGATTGGAAACATTTGTTCATTATTTCAGCTTGCAATACCGCATCCTTGTAGACCTCTCCTTCTACTTTCAGTTTGGTGATTCCTTCCTTTTGCTTCAATTTGCCATTAACAAATCTATAAAACAATTTGGGTTCGTCCTTACATTTGTCAATTATACCTTTTTCAAAGTTCCTTGCTTCCTCTCTACATATTCTTGTATATTCATTTCTAGTTCTTTTATATTCTTCCTTTGCTCTGTTATTACCTCTCTTTCTCCATTTGTTCCATGCCATGTCCCTCTCTTTTTTTGCTGTCATACACCTTCTATTAAACCACTCCTTTTTCCTGTTTTCTTTCCCCCTTACTCTTGGCACATATTTTTCCACTCCCAAATTATAGAGGTCTAAAAAGATATCCCACTTCCTCTGTATCTCTTTTGTCTCTCTGAATTTTCTCTAATCCGCATTTTCAAAAAATTTTCTCAATTCTGCAAAGTTTGCTTTCCCAAAGCTGTATCTTCGTTGCCTATAAAGCTCATCTCTTGGCACCCTGTTCCCTAATATCGTCTGGAACTCAATGATCACATGATCACTTTTTCCTATAGGACACAGATATGCCAAAGATTCAATTACATCAGGTTCTTTGGATAATAGCAAATCTAATCTTGCTGGTGTGTCATCACCTCGGAATCGTGTCTCTTCTTTGACCCACTGCGTCATTACATTATTCATTGCTATATTTAACAATTTAGTACCCCACGAATCTTCGCTGCCTCCTGAGTCCCATTCCTCCCAGTTAACCTCTTTACAATTAAAGTCACCCATTAGGATTATATTGTTGCTTTTCTCAATCACCTTCTGTAGATAACTAACCATGTCTGACAGCATCTCCTGGTATTCATCGTCATTCCATGCTCTCGTCTTAGGGGGAACATATACCACTGCCATATCTCTCTTACCATTCTCCCCAGTTTCTAATTTCATATTTATTGCTTCGGCCCTGCCCTCTGCCATTTCCACAGTATCTACATTCATGTTGTCCCTCACTGCTATCATCACTCCTCCTAACGTTTTTTCTTTTCTGTCTCTTCTCCATAATTTTATTTCCCATCTCCCATATGATTATCAATATCTTCTTTCAATTTAGTCTCTACAAAGCACATAACATCAGGTTCGTGTACCTTCAAAAAATCATTGATTTCTAACCTTGCCGATATTAGTCCATCAATGTTTGTGTACGCCACTTTCACACTTTTTTCATCGTTTTTTATACTCTCTTCTCTCCTTCCCTCCGTCAGTACCACTTTCTCAATTTCTGATCCATGACTCTCCAATAGAACACTGTCTTCTCTTCCCGTTCGCTGTTCGTTTTTTATCTTTGCTTCCTTTACTAACTCCTTTAATTTAGCTCTTTCTTCTTCGTTTGCATCCCTCCTTATCCAAACATTTTTAAACCCCTCTTTATCTGACAATTTCCACGTTCTATTTATGATTTCATTCACCATTACCTGGGACTGAAACTTTACTTTCAATGGCCTTGCCCCGCCTTCCTCGTACTTTCCTAACCTAAACACTTCTTCAATCTCTTCCTGGGCTTCACTGTTACCCTCCATAACCACTGATATCAGTTCTTCTCTCTCTCTTTCGGATCTTACTGTCATACATTTTTCTTTTATTCCTGAGATTATCACACATTTTTTCTTGTCTGCTACATCCCTGACCAAAGATTCTCTACTTCTTAGTACCCTAACCACTTCCTTCTCCACTTTTTCCTTGCTTTGTTGTTCTATGATCTTCAAATTTACATTTCCTTCCTCCCGTATTTTCTTCCACCCCTTATGTTGCTCCTTGATTTCCTTAATATGCTCATCATGCATCCTCGATTTTGATTCGTACTCATCTAGTTTACTTTTCATTCTGTCCCTTTCTTCTTCCAACCTCTTATTCTCCCTCTTGAGCTGTTTTATTTCATTTGATGCAGATTCGTTACTCACCTTCAATTCTGTGACTTCTTTTTCTTGTTCACCACTATGTGTGCAAACTTTTTCCAGTTTATTCTGTAGGACTTTAATCTCTCTCTCTTGCTCTAAGGTCCGTTCCTGCAGCTGTCTAATTACTTCCCATACCTTTTTTAACTCCTGGACATTCCGTTCCGCCGTTTTCTTTACTCCTGCTATTCTTGTTTGGTTCAGCTTATCACTTCCGTAATTTACATCAACATTGGTGAAGCCCTCAAATTCCCCCTCGCCAGATGTAAACAATCTTCCGTCTCTCTCCGCCATGATTCAAATATATGGAGACTTCTTTTTTTTCGCTATATCTTGTATTTTATGGCCGAAACCTGCGTTTTTTTTAATCTAATGTCCGACAGGACCACCACTCACGCTCTCAACCACATAATCACAATAGGTTGGTCTTCTTTTCGTCGCTGATTCAGCGATTATTTCCCCTCGATCCAGGAGCAACTCCTCTCTCAGCGACCCGACCGTGTGCGGGTGAGGTGGAGGTGGGGAAAGGGAGGGGGAGACCAAAGATGAGATGGAGGGATGGAGTGGAGAGGTATATGAGTGTGAGCTGCGAGCAGGGCAGTGAAATCGCAGGGGAAAGAGCAACATGGAGGCAATTTGTTTGTGGCCACCCCTTACGGGATTAAGGCATCTGGCAATAGATAGATAGATAGATATATCAAAAATTAAAGAAATAAAACAGAATCCACAAAACAACCAAAATCTCATATAAGTATTCTTGACAAAGAGTCCAAATTCTTTAAATTCACCCCAAAACAATCAAGATTACGTGTAACTGCAATATGATCAATACACAGCACTTAAGTCACTCAAAACACCTTAACACATTAAACACACATGGTACATAGCATATATAAAAATTAAAAGAATTCACCACCCTAAAGAAGCACGGTACAAGAGAGCACAGGTACTTGTGGGAACTGAAGACAAAGCATGGGTACATCCCAGATCCACTCAGCTATCGAACCCACAGTATGCAAAGACTGCTTGAATGGCGGGAATTCACTCTTATATATCCCGCTAGCTAATACCAAGAGTGGAAACTAAACTGGTGCACCATCTTCGTTGTGTAAGTTAATATACCAGAACAGAGTGTCACTGTGCCATCCAGGTAGTGAATTCTTTCCTATCATGAAAATCCTTTCCAAGCATGATGATTCGAATAAAACTGGTTGAGTAAGAAAGATATTCGAAACAGTTACCATACTT
>JAGKTI010021314.1:0-15811 GCA_018397915.1 Birgus latro | reverse complement strand
ACCCTGACCGCCTTGGAGAGAGTTCCAACATACTTGACCTTTTCCTAACAACTAATCCTTCTGCTTACACTGTTCATCTTTTCTCTCCGTTGGGCTCCTCCGATCACAATCTTATTACCTTAACATGTCCAATCGCTCCAGTACGGCCTGTGGACCCTCCAAAGAAACGCCACCTGTGGCACTTTGGAGCTGCAGATTGGGAGGCCCTCAGGCAGTACTTCTTTGATTTTCCATGGAATGATTATTGCTTCCATGGCCGGGAGCCATCTGAGTGTGCCTTGCGCGTTACGGAGGTTATTCTCTCAGGCATGGAAGCATACATTCCTTTCTCATATCCTCTGACTAATGCAAGAAAGCCTTGGTTTAATCACGCTTGTTCTAATGCTGTCCGCAACAAGGAGAGGGCCTATAAGAGGTACCGGAGCCAACCCACCCCTGAATCACACCTTTTATATATTTCTGCCCGGAATCGTGCTAAGTCTGTTCTTCGCTCTGCTAAAAACAATTTTATCCGTGCTAAATGTTCCCAACTCTCCAACTCGAACTCTTCTCGCTCCTTCTGGCACCTTGCCAAAAACCTTTCTAACAACTTTACCTCATCATCCTTCCCTCCTCTTTTCTACTCTGATGGCTCTGTTGCTATTTCTTCTACTGATAAAGCAGATCTCTTTGCTCAGACTTTCTCCTCCAATTCCACCTTAGACGATTCCGGTGCTATTCCTCCATCACTTCCCCCCTCTGACTTCCTATTGTCTGACATTAAAATTTCTTCAGCTGATGTGTTCTCTGCCATTACTGGCCTCAATACTAAAAAGGCATACGGTCCTGATGGAGTCCCTCCTGTTGTCCTCAAAAACTGTGCTTCTGTGCTTACACCCTGCCTAGGTAAACTCTTTCGCCTTTGTCTCTCAACTTGTACCTTTCCTTCTTGCTGGAAGTTTGCTCTCATTCAGCCAGTCCCAAAGAAGGGTGACCATTCCCAACCCTCTAACTATCGTCCAATTGCTTTAACATCCTGCGTATCAAAAGTTTTCGAGTCAATTCTTAACAGAAAAATTTTAAAGCACCTTTCCTGTCACAGCCTTCTTTCTGATCGTCAGTATGGGTTCCGTCAGGGACGCTCCACTGGCGATCTTCTCACCTGCCTTTCAGACTCTTGGTCATCCTCCCTTCGGGACTTTGGCGAAAGCTTTGTCATTGCACTTGACATCTCAAAGGCTTTCGATCGAGTCTGGCATAAATCTTTAATTTCCAAACTGCCCTCCTACGGTTTCTATCCTTCTATCAGTGCCTTCATCTCTAGCTTCCTTTCTGGTCGTTCTATAGCTGCTGTTGTAGACGGCCATCGTTCCTCTCCTAGACCTATCAACAGTGGTGTTCCTCAGGGTTCTGTCCTATCACCTACTCTCTTCCTTTTATTCATCAATGACCTTCTAAGCTGTACATCTAACCCTATCCACTCATATGCTGATGATTCCACCCTTCACCTTTCCATTCGGTTCCCGCAACGTCCATCTCAGCAGTTGCTTCAACAAAAGAGGGATGAGGCTATGGCACACCTAATGTCTGATTTGGCTCGTATCTCTGACTGGGGTAAAAATAATCTTGTTATTTTCAATGCATCAAAAACTCAGTTTTTACACTTATCAACCCGACAAAATCTTCCTCAGGATTACCCACTAATGTTTAATAATGAACAGTTATGTCCTGCATCATCCTTGAACATGCTTGGGGTTTTATTCTCTCAGGATTTGTCTTGGAAAGAACATATTACATCTCTTGTGAAATCTGCTTCCAAGAGATTAGGTGTGCTAAGCCGATTCCGTACTTTCTTTACCCCTGCACAGTTGTTGACCTTGTACACGGGTTTTATTCGCCCGTGTATGGAGTACAACTCTCATGTGTGGGGAGGCTCTCCACATGCAGCTCTTCTCAATAGGGTGGAGTCAAAGGCTTTTCGTCTCATTAACTCTCCTCCTCTTACTGATTCCCTTCAACCATTGTCTCTTCGCCGCACTGTTGCATCTTTATCTCTCTTCTATCGCTACTTCAATGGTCACTGTTCCTCTGAACTGTCTGCTTGCATCCCTCCACCTCTACGACGGGCACGTAGTACCCGTCTAGCAACAAACTCTCATCCCTTTTCTGTCCAACTCTCTAATGCAAGAGTTAACCGTTACTCCCAGTCTTTTATTTATGCAACTGGTCAACTCTGGAACTGTCTTCCTTTGTCTGTATTTCCTACTTCCTATGATCTCCAGTCTTTCAAACGCAGTGTGTCCAGGCATCTCGAATTGAACGGATCTTGAATTTGGCTCTCTTTTGTACTGTTTTTGTTTTTTCTTGGAAGGAACAGTATGCAGGCCCGTGGCCTTTGGTTCCTTCTTCCATGCATAAAAAAAAAAAAAAAAACTTCTGGGTAAGGCAGTAGCCACAATCGCACCCAAGATCGTCCTGGACTTAACATGGCCGGAATTTTCCAAGCTTACGACTCAAGCATTCACCCCCTCATTAGGGAAAGTCATAGCACTTGCACAGCTTGCCTCTCTTACCTACGACAGAAACCTCGATGACACACTCGTCCAGGCCAGGCGACTCGTCACCGCCGCATACAAGGAAACCAACGAACAACATATTTTTAATTCCCTGGTCAGGATTCTCCCTAGTACTGTCAGGGAGCACTTCACAAATCCACAACCCTACGGGAAACATGGACCAAGATATCCAGATGGTACGTCGCCTTCTGGCTGCCCGTACTACCCCCCAGCAGATTGGCATGGTAAGCAGATTCCCTACACAAAAGCCGATTCCAACATGCCCCCCCTCACCCACCCCCAGTCCAGCAAGCCCCACATCAATGCCCTCCATTCCCAAGGCTCACCCTTCACGCAAGCGTCCGGACACAAAGGACACCAACTGGATCTCCATCAACCCCTGGAAGTTTGTGGCCTGTAGTAACAGATGCCCCTTCCACGACATCAAGGAACAGCTAAAGGCAGCTTGGAGAAAATCCACCACGCCAGGACGCCGTAAGATTTTGGTCCTGGAGGATGAGGACACCAAGGGCGACACCACCACAGACAACCCCTTAGACCCCGGGGTAACAGAGCCCAAGGACGATGATACACCACAGCAACTGGATTTTTAGGACTGTCCCTGCATCTCCCCACGGTGGCGGAGGCCACCTCACAGAAATACCGCCCCCCAATCTACAAGATGAGACTGAATGGGGTGAAGGCAAGGCTGCAAGTTGATACGGGAGCAGCTAGATCCTGCCTATACAGCCACTTCTACTCCCGTCACCGTTTGACCTTGGCCCACTTATCCCCACTTCAGCTCACCTTGTAGATGCGGGAGATGGCCCCTGCCCATATGTGGGGAAACACAGGCCCTACGAGCAGACACGCACCAGGACGTCTCTGCGTTACACCCTTTCATAATTCTCGACTCCTCCTGTCGAGTGTACGACGGATACCTGGGACTGGACTTTCTGCAAAAACTCAGGACGAGTATCGACTGCCACAGGTGTGGACTCCAGTTCAACAAATCCCCGGACTCCAGCCCCCAACCCATCTGCACGTGCATGCTCCCCCCTCCACTCCCCGCGCCCCCTGGGGTTCCCGACCCCTTGTGTCTCTCTTCCCCCCCCCCGTCCTCACCTACCCAGCTACCATCGCCTCCACCCTTACCATTCCCCCTCACCATGAGGCTTGGCTGCAACTCACCAGGCCCTCCGGAGCCCTCATCCTTTTCTCCCCCTCCTTGCTCCCTGGAAACCTTTCCTCCTGCATACTCCCTCCCACTTTCCTCCAACCCCCACCGCAACACGGTGTGCAGAGCTAACCTCTCCACCACCCCCTTGACCCTACCAAAAGGGCTAGTCGTGGGGAAAGTGGAGGAAGCCGAGCCCTGCACACCCCCCGCCCCTCCGCCCTCCTTCCTCCCCTATCCCCCTACCTCTCTCCTCACCAAGCAGACAGCCTACGCCATCTACTCCTGGACTTTCAGGACCTGTTTGCTTCAAGACCATCCGACATAGGCCACACCACCGTCCTAACCCACGAGATCCACACCGGACAACCGATCCGCCAACCATCTCCGCGGAAAAAAAAACACCAACGAGCTGGTGAGGACCGGCAGGTCCACGACATGTTAGATGCCGGCATCATCTTACCCTTCACCAGCCCGTGGTACTCCCCCGTCATCCGTCATACTAGTAAGAAAGAAGGACGGGTCAATGAGGTTCTGTGTGGACTACAGACGCCTAAATGACGTCACTGCCAAAGACGCCACACCCCTGCCACATATAAGACGCCACACCCCTGCCACGTATTGACGACTCCCCTGACTCCCTATACGGCTCAACGGATCCTGGTTCTCCACCTTAGACCTCCAGTCAGGGTATTGGCAGGTTCCAGTATACCCCTCCAACAAAGAAAAGACCGCCATCTCCACCAGGAACGGGAGACACTACGAATTCAACGTCCTGCCCTTTGGACTCTGTAACGCCCCTGCCACCTTCTCGCGCCTTATGGAATCCGTCCTGAGTGGCCTAACATGGGAAACTTGCGTGGCCTACGTGGACGATGTCATTGTCTTTAGCAGGACCTGGGCTGACCACATCCACCGCCTCAAGCAGGTTTTCCAACGGATCAGGCAGGCCGAATTAAAGCTAAAACCGTCGAAGTGCGTCCTGGCGGCACGCTCTGTCGCCTTCCTGGGACATATTATCTCGCAGGAAGAGATTGCCCCCAATCCAGACATGCTCCGTGCCATCACGGACCTCCCCCTTCCGAAAAACGTAACAGAAGTCCGAGCTTTCCTGGGGCTAACCTCCTACTACCGAAGGTTTGTGAAAGGCTTCGACGACGTTGCAAAGCCCCTCCATGACCTGACTAAAAAAGAAGAACACTTTTCGTGGACAGAAGACAGGGTCAATGCCTTCAACACCTTGAAAAACAAGCTGATTACAGCCCCCGTCGTTGCCTTCCCAGATTACAACCTGCCATTTCGTCTATACACAGACGTATCCCTCACTGCAATAGTTGCCGTCCTAGCACAGGTGCAGGAAGGCTGACAGCACATTATCGCATGAGCCAGCCGAACTCTCCACCAAGTGGAAAAAACTACGCTGCCATATGCTGCCACCAAGCGCAACTGCCTCGGAATCATCTGGGCCCTAGAACACTTCCAGGCCTACCTCTCTGGCACCAAGGTCACCATCATCACTGACCACCAGTCGCTCCAGCGGCTCCAACAATCGAACACCCGTCATGCACAAATCATCAGATGGAGAGAAACCTTAGAAGATTTCCACTACGAGATTTCCTATCGCCCAGGGAAGCTTCACACCAACGCTGACGCCCTGTCACGGCTCCCCAGCCAGGCCATTCACCCTACATCTGACCTGATCCAACGATGGCAGGATCAAGACCGACAAGACTGGATACCCGCCCACATCTTTTCCAGACTTAACCAACAGGGCGATCACCTCTTTACACAAACAGCCCACATCATGCTCGACCCCACTACAGCCCTGGACACCTTGATCCATCTCCATTCAGACAACGGAATCCACCTGGGCACGAAGAAATTACTGCAAGTATTTCGAGATATTTACTGGACGACCAGCCCCTCCACCGTGGCCCAACAAGTAGTCCAAGCCTGCTGCGCCTGTGCCCTTGGAAAGGACATCACCTGCACATCCAGTCCCATGGGCAAAATCACAACTCACAAACCTTGGCAACTCCTGGCTGTCGACATTGTACGCCCCTTACCCCCGAAAGCCGGCTACCGTTACATAATCACTTTCATGGACAGCTACTCCAAACTCCTCATCGCCTGTCCAGCAAAGAAGCACCACGCTGTAGCAGTAGCTGAAGCCCTAGTCCGCCACGTCTTCCCCTATTCGGTGTCCCAAAGGCGCTACATTCCGACAATGTGCCGGAATTCACCGGGAAAGTGTGGAAAGAATTCGCCACTCTTTTCGGATTTCAGATCCTTCACTCCTCTCCCTATTGGCCCCAAGGAAATGGTATCTGTGAAAGGAGCCATCGCACCCTCTTAAATCAGGTGCGCACCCGAATAGAGGAGGCCCAGAATGAAGACTGGCCTGCCCACGTAAAAATCGTGCAGTGAGGGCTAAACTCCTGCCCCAGAGAAGACGGTATTTTCCCCCACGAGTGTGTTTTCGGGGAAGCCCCGCTCCTCCTTCCGCTCAGACATCACCTCAAACCACGACCAAGTCACCAGTGTACGATCCACTGGACCACCTAAAGAGCAGATTACACCACCTGCAAAAACAACAAGACCTCGCGCCTGACACCCGCCCCCCCAACCCTTATAAGCCTGGAGATACCGTTATGGTGGCTCGACTGCCAACCCCACCCAAACTCACCCCACGATTCACGGGCCCCTACAACTATCATCAACATCCCCAACCCATACCAAGGCACCATTGACTACAACAACACCCCACATACGTATCGTAACTGATACGTCAGACCGTATACCCTGAACAAAACGCTGCTCGCTTCCCCACCTACATCCCCCAGTCCCACAGCTGCATTGTCCCCCTCCTCCCATACCTCATCCGCCGATTCCTATTCCCTCTACCTTACCCCCTTCCCCTCTTCCACATCATCGCCCCTCCCCTCCTCCTCACCTACTCCCCCCTCACCCCGCTCATCTCCCCCCACTTCCACCTCCCCCAACACCGCATCACCTCACTCGCACACTCATGCTACCTCTCCCGACTCGCATTCTACAAGCCTTGATCCACCACCATCACTCACACCACCATCACACTTCACCTCGCACCTCCGGAACAAACCGCTCCCTCTCCTCCATGCCGCATTCCCCCAGCTCAACCCTCCCCCACCCCCGCCACCCCACCAATTCCACCTTCCCCACCACTCCCAGCCACCCGCAACAAATGCTCCACACCCCGCGCCCTACCCTCTCTGTCCCTGTCCACGTCCACACTCACCACCTCCATCACCCGTTCTGGGCGAATCTCATGCCCATCCCAATGATACAACACCACCCCCTCCCCCTCACAACCCACCACCCCGACACTTCCCAACACCAACCAAGTAATGCTCCGCATTCACCAGGCCCTGCTGGCAACCAATCCACCTACACTCCCAAGGGATTTCACAACCACCAACCACCGGCATAAAACGCCAGCCCTACCGTCAATGGCCAGCATACAGCCACAGACCACCATCACCGCACCACCATCCACAACCATGAAGATCCGCCGTGTCACCTGGATCCCCATCAAAGGCAAGAAAAGGCGCGTTCGCGGAACATCTCACCTGCGGCGCCTCCTTCAGAAGTCACCCCAACCCTCCACACTGTACATCACCGTTAGCACAGACCACCAGCCGGACTATTTCACCACCTACTGGACATCCCTCCTGCAACACCTCACACCTCAGCACCAAACCACCACCACCTATGAAATAAGAAACCTGTACTTTACACAGGAAAAATCACCCAATATATTACCACTATGCTGGGAATCGAACCTGGGACTCTCATGTGAGAGCCAGGCAGCATACCACTACACCACGACCAGGTAAAAGTTACCTCACATTGTCACAATCTTGTAACCAATGTCCCTCCACCCCCACTGTGGGCATGAAGAGGATGAGGTAACCCCCTGGCACTCGGGCAAGTAGATGCATTTAATCTATCCCAGGCACTTATGGCATGTCAGAATGTCCTGTGTAAAGTACAGGTTTCTTATTTCATTCTGACATGCCGTAAGTGCCTGGGATAGATTAAATGCATCTACTTGCCCGAGTGCCAGGGGGTTACCTCATCCTCTTCATGCCCACAGTGGGGGCGGAGGGACATTGGTTACAAGATTGTGACATTGTGAGGTAACTTTTACCTGGTCGTGGTGTAGTGGTATGCTGCCTTGCTCTCACCTGAGAGTCCCGGGTTCGATTCCTGGCATAGTGGTAATATATTGGGTGGGTCACCACCACCTATACATACCACCTCCAGGCACGGGGCCGTGATTTTTTTTACATCGACGGTGGTGAAATGCAGGATATAAGTAAAATACAGAATAGTGAAGCTCCCCATCAACCTCACCTGGACCAGACATCAACCCCAGGAGGAAATATCCAGGGAGCGGAAGTGAGCGGCACGAGCTCCGCTCAAAACGGGCACACCTGTACCTCTCCCGCGCACCCCTCTCGAGCTCAGGGAAGCCACCGTGCAGGTAGCAGTAACAGTGCATTACACCTCCGCCGTACCAGCCATTGTCATGTTCAGGGTGGGGCTACTCCTACAGCCCCAGACAGCATTCCGGAGTCGGTCACTAGCCGCCCACCTGCTGCTTCCCTCCTTCAGCCATTCCGGGTGACAGCCACCTTGCCGTATACGGGGAGGAGACGGCCACCTCGCCGCCCACGCTTTAACTCCATAAAAGGAGGAAGAGTGAAGGTCACCTTGCCGCACATACTCACACCGGGTGATGGCCACCTAGCCGCACATGGGGAGGAGCCGGCCAACTGCCGCCCTCGCTATAACTCCATAAAAGGAGGTACAGTGACGGCCACTTTGCCGCACATGCTCAAGCCGGGTGATGGCCACCTAGCCGCACACGGGGAGGAGACGGCCAACAGCCGCCCTCACTATAACTCTATAAAAGGAGGTAGAGTGACGGCCACCTTGCCACACTCTCTCACACTGTGTGACAGCCACCTAGCCACACACAGGGAGGACACAGCTCCGAACCGCCCTTGCTTTAACTCCATAAAAGGAGGTATAGTGATGGCCACCTCGCCACACTCACTCACACCGGGTGATGGCCACTTAGCCGCACACGGGGAGGACACGGCCAATAGCTGCCTTCACTCTAACTCCATAAAAGGAGGGATAGTGACGGCCACCTCGCTGCGCTTACACACACCGGGTGATTTCCACCTAGCCGCACACGGGGAGGAGTCGGCCACTAGCTGCCCTTGCTCTAACTCCATAAAAGGAGGGAAGGTGACGGCCACCTCGCCGCACCTAGGAGATGGCCACCCTGCCGCTCTACTAAAAGAAGCTCTCCCCACAGTGATGTCCTTGCCCTCGACCAGCAGCTGGAGGAGGTCTGGCAAGGACCCTTGGTATCGGGAGTCCTAGCCCTCTCCCTCCACCCCCGGCGACCCCAGCTCCTGTTGGACTCGCACCGAGCTGCCGTAATCCAGACCTGACAGAGGCCCAGCACCGAGACTGCAGCCCTGGGACCAGTCAAGACGTCCCTAGGACCCAGGGGCGAGACCTCTCCAACCCCAAGCGACGCCCCCGGAGTAAGTGCAGGGAAACACGCCTCCTGGCCCTGTTTGGGCCCAGCCCCTAAGCCCTGGGCCCCCCTCTCCCCTCCCCGTACTCCTGTGGAAGGGCCCGCCCTCTCCTGCACGGCCCTCAGATAACGCCCAGACGAGACTCCACAGGTTGGCCTCCAGTCAGCCGCCGGAAGTCCTGACGGCCTGGGGCATCCTGATGCAGGCCGCCAACCAGCCGCAGCCCCCTCCTGCCCTCAAGTCTCCTGGTTCTGTTTATCTCTGTGTGTTATAGCTATTTTCCTGTAAAATGTGTATTCATGTTGTGTCAGAGTTGTAATTTGTTGGTAATATACGTGCATTTTTATGCCCTGTTCCCTCGGATTACCTTCATAAAGCCCAACCCGGTAAAGAAAGAGAACCCCGTTCCAGGCTACGTTTATAAGGGACGAGAAGTCGCACCCTAAAAAACGCAGGATAACACCTTCACAATTAGAATTATTTGCAGTAGAGGTTAGTACACCAGAATGGATAATAATTGTGGTAAATTTATATATGACACCCAGGACAAACTCATGGGATAGAGGTGAATATGAAGACCTGACAGAAAAGACCGCTACTATGCAGAATGGAAGAAAAATCTGAAAGCTTCATACTAACGGGAAATTTTAACAGATATAAACTGGAATACTCTAGATGTAAAAAGCCACGAAATTTGTTGGGATCAAGAGTTCTTAGAGCTTATACAGGAATTATTCTAACACAACTTGTAAAGGAGAACACCAGAAAAGAGGACCAAAAGACCCCTCATTATTAGTGTTATGCCACATATTTGAGAGACGGTTACTCGTCCTTCCAAATACGCAGGCTACAGCAGATTTCTATTCAAGACCGGGTCGGCAATTCTAAGGAAAGAACTGGACACAAAAACAAGGCAGTGAATTGTTACACACACGTTTCCCAGAGACAAATACTACATCAATAGATACACTAGATTCTGGGTTAGCCAGAAACGGGTTAACACAAGGATTTACTGAATTGAATTCTGTCTCTATACCGGCTCAGGGAAAGTATGGTAATATACACACAGCACTTATGGCAATTAGATTAAACTTACAATTCTGGACACAGGAATACACTTGCTATAATTTCCCAAACTCGTATAGCACTGGACGGCACCGATGCAAAGATACAATTACGTTAACACCTGGTGTCGATAGACACTCACCTGTCCGGAAGTCTATCTCGAATACACTGTGAGGGGGGACTGCGGTATTCTAGCGAGACACTCCGAGGTGGCTAGACATATCACAACTAACGTACCTGTACACTGGGGTGGGGGGGAAGGTCTTTAATAAACAAGGGGGTGGCACGATCGATACAATATAATCGTTCTGTTAGTCACTGCGGTGTTTCATTCACTCGGGGGGGGGGACGGGACCCTACTCGGGATATACTCCAGACCAGAATCACTAGTGGGCTCATCCAGTCTTATACTCTGGGCTCCTGGTCACTTTACCATGAGAATACACTATACAGAATCACTCGCATTGTACAAAGTCACTTTACCATGAGAATACACTATACAGAATCACTCGCATTGTACAAACTACCGTATACATAGATCTGGGTCTAGAAGGCACACACTGGTAAAGTCCATCTGTTTTACTATCACTGGTGGGCCGCAGGTTGATTTCTCCATCCGGAGTACAGGCAGAGTGACACGCCCTGGGCGGGGCCCCACACGTAGTCGTGGGGCTAAGGGCTCGGCCCAAAGAAAGCCAGGAGACAGGCCTGACATCGAGTCTGAGAGAGACTAGGAGAGGTCCCACCAGCAGGTAAGTCGCACCCTGGTGTTCGGTGCAACTCCCGGGGTGGCTGAGGACCCAGGATACTGGAACCTGGGGTGGCTGGACCACAGCAACAGCTGGAGGGCAGTGTCACCGTCAAGGTCGTCACACGGGAACCTCAGGCTGGGGGAGTAGTTGACAGGGCCTGACGTCGGCTGCTGCTCCCACTGGTGGAGTTGCTGGGAACCAAGACCTTGGGTGATGCCTTGCCACGGCTTGGGGGAAGGGTCCTCTCCAGCTGCCTGATCTCCTGTGGGAGAGAAGCGGACTATGGCCTGCTGTACCTCTGGCCTGGCGCAGCTAGTGGCCGATGTCGTGGTGGCACAGGGGACTACAGCTTCAGTGGGGCTAATGGCCTGCTTTACCTCTGGCCTGATGCGGCTAGTGGCCATCGTCAGAGTGGTCCAGGGGGTTGTAGCTCTGGTGCGGCGGCTAATGGCCTGTACTGTGGAGCAAGGAGAACAAGTAGCAGAGGGATGGATGATGGCCGATCCTGCCTCATACCCAGCATGGCTTGTGGCCAATGCTGCGGCACTTCTCTGGGGGGAATGACTACAGGAGTCAGACGGCTGGTGGCCCGTCCTACCTGACCAACATGCGTCCGTGCTGCGACCCTGCAGCGGGGATGCAACTAGGGAATGGACTGTGGTCGGATCTGCACCTTGCCCGGTATGACTGTGGTCAATACCGTGGTGTTGTGTGGAGTTGCAATTGCAAACTCCACCCCTTAACTGGCGAGTGGATTTTCGGCTGGAGACTAGGCGCCGGTGACTGCTACCTTCCCGGGATGTCAGCTGGGAGTAAGAGGGGCGTCGGGGAGGGATACAGGTACGCCATTCCTGTTCTGAGCCGCTCGGTGTCCGCGGCGCCCCAGTAGTCCTTGAGGGGTTGGGGGTGTTGGTGTTGTCTGCACTGGCCATCGCGTCATCTGCGGCCTCCCTAACTTCTGTATTTCACCACCCTCCCCTGTAAGAAAGTCACGACCCCGTGACTGGAGGTGGTACAGGTTGATGTTGGGCGTTTGGTGGAAGGGTTTGAGGTGATACAGGAAGATGGTCCAGTGGTCGGTCGGTATATTGGGCTGCAGGTGTTGGGAGTAGGCAACACGAAGAGTGGAAGGGTGGTTCGCCTGCTGGAGGAGTCACAGTAAGTGGTGTGTGCTCTGGACGAGTTGGTGTTGCCAGAAGGTGGGGATCCAGGTTATCCTCATGATGCGCATGGTGGTGGTGGTGGTGGTGGTTTGGAGGCAAATGCTGGCTACATGCAGTCTGGCGTGGTTTATATTGCCGGAGGAGCAAGGAGGTGGTGTTCCCTTGGGAGTACGGTGGGGCGGGTTTTTCCATGCGAGATGAGGAGTAGGGATGGTTATTGGGGTGGTGTTAGGGGGTGGGGTGGGCAGTTGGCTGCTGGAGGGCCAGGGGGTGGGCATAGGTGTGGAGATATAATGAGCTGGTGAGCGTGAGACACAGCCGGAAAGGGTGTTCATGGTGGTGAGATGGGGAGTGGGTGGCGCCGGGGAGTGGGGTGGGGAAGCAGGGACAGGCGGAGAGCGAGGCGGTGTAGCGTGGTTGGTTGTCAGGGTTGGTGGGGTGGGGGCTAGGTTGGGTGCAGAGCGCGAGGTGGTTGGTGTGGAATTTCCCACAGGTGAGGGCTGACCACGTGGTGTGGGTGGTGTGGCGGTTGCGGGGGAACGTGGTGGTGGTGTGGGTGTAGTGCGTGGGGGTGGTGCAAGAATTCTGGGCGGTGAAGGGGTGGTGGAGACCGGCGGGGATGAGGATGGGAAGGAGTAGTAGGAAAACGGCTCTTCGTGGGGAGTTGGAAGATGTCAGTTTGGCTCGGAGAGTCGGGGAGGGAGCAGTTGGGGTGGGGGAGTCTTGGGTGGGGTGGACATGGCAATTCCTGTAGGTGCTGGCAGTTCCATTGCAGTTGACGATGACCTGAAAGGGTTTGGGAACTTTAGCGATGGTGTAGGGCCCCAGGAAGCGGGAAGCAATTTTGTTGGGGGTGGGGAGGTGTGCAACAAAATCTTTGTCGCCTGGTTTGTAGGGGTTGGCGGAGGAGGATTCGGTTTGGGTGTCTTGGTGTGCAGGCAGGTGCTGTAACCAATGCTTTAGGTGTTGTAGGGGGTCGGCGGTTGGGGAGTGGGTGGGGGGCTGAAGGTGCTGTCGGAGAGGGAGGAGGAAGGGTGCCTCGCCGAAAACCCGCTCGTGGGGGGTGATGCTGTCGTCACGGGGGCAGGTGTTAATTCCCCACTGAAGAATTTTGACGTGTGCAGGCCAATCTTGATCTTGGGTATCCTGGATGTGGGTCCTGATTTGATTTCACAGGGCCTGGTGACTCCTTTCACAAACCCCATTTCCTTGGGGCCAGTAAGGGGAAGAGTGGGAAATGGAGAATCTGAATAGAGTGGATAATTCCTTCCAGATTTGCCCCGTGAACTCTGGGGCGTTATCAGAGTGAATGGCCTGGGGGACGCCAAAGTAGGGGAAGATGTGGTGCATGAGGGTGTCGGCTATGGCGATGGTGGTGTGCTCCTTGGCCGGAGAAGCAATCAGGAATTTGGAGTAGATGTCGACGAATGTAATGATGCATTTGTAGCTGGACCTAGGTGGCAGGGGGCCGACAACATCGACAGATAATAACTGCCAAGGTTTGTGGGCAGAGATCTTGCCGGCCGGACCCGCAGAACGGGTGATGTCCTTGCCTAGGCAGCACGCCCGACACGCCTGAGTGACATGCTGGGCGAGAGTAGTGGGGTTGGGGGCCCAGTAGAGGTTGTTGAAGACCTGGGTTACCTTTTTCGTACCTGGGAGGATCCCATTGTCTGAGTGGAGGTGGATGAGGACGTCTAGCATGGAGTCTGGGTCCAGGACGATGTATCCCGATGGTGTAAAAAGTTGGTCCCCTTGCAGGTGAAGTTTTAAACAGGTGCTGGGGAATCCAGGGGGGCCGATCTTGGTCCTGCCAGCGCCCGATCAGCTCGGACTGGGGGAGTAGGGATTGTACTTGTAAGTGGGATAGGGCATCAGCATTGGTATGCAGTTTCCCGGGTTGGTAGGCAATCTCGTAGTCAAACTCCTCGAGCGCTTTGTGCCAGCCGAGGTGGTGGGCATTCTGATTGGCTGATTGTTGGAGCCACTGAAGGGACTGGTGGTCTGTGATGATGGTGACCCTGGTGCCGGATAGGTAAGCCCTGACGTAGTTGAGGGCCCAGAAGATACCCAGACACTCACGCTTATTAGCAGCGTGATTCCGTTCGGCTTGGTTTAGGGTGCGGCTGGCGCAAGCAATGATGTGCTCGCGCCCTTCCCGGACCTGAGCCAGGACAGCACCTATGCTACCAGTGAGACGTCGGTGTATAATCTAAAGGGGAGGTCGTAGTTTGGGAAGGCGACGATGAGGGCCAAGACAAGTTTTTCCCTTAGGGTGTTAAACGCTGTTATTCGGTCATTGCTCCAGACGAATGGCTCGCCTTTCTTAGTGAGGTCGTGTAGTGGCTTTGCAAGATCAGCGAACCCTTTGACGAATTGCCGGTAATATGACGCGAGCCCCAAGAAGGCGCAGACTTGGTGGACGTCCTGCGGGAGGGGCAGGTCAGTGATGGCTCTCAGCTTATCAGGGTACGGAGAGATGCCATTCCCGGAGACGATGTGCCCTAGGAAGGTGACAGAGCGGGCAGCTAGGATGCACTTAGTGGGCTTGAGTTTCAACCTGGCCTAGCGTATTCATTGGAACACCCGTCGGAGGCAGTGCAGGTGGTTGGCCCAAGTCTTGCTAAAGACGATAACGTCGTCAAGGTACGCCAGGCAGACTTCCCAGGTTAGGACTCTGAGGATGGACTCAATGAGGCAGGAGAAGGTGGCCGGGGCACTGCATAGCCCGAATAGAAGAACATTAACCCTTTAACCGCGGGGTTGTCGGAGGTGCGCCGTGCCCATCCCGTCGGGCAAATCCGTGCTCAGACTGACTTTTTAAAAAATATTTGCCAAAAATCAGTTATTAGTCCTAGAATATTATAATTACATATGCATATGGCACATACCCTCAGCTTTCTCTCGGGATGTTTTTTTTAGCACTCGTCAACTACCGTAGGACTTGTGGAGACTTCTTGGGTAACAAAGTCTTCACTTTACACTTTCCGATATCCTGTAATTATCACTAGAAACACAATTCAGTTATTTCCAAATAGTTTGGAACCCATACTCCAAAAAAAAACAAAGCATAGTGAAAGCAATGTAAAATACGAGCGCATACAAGCTTCCCACTCATGCTAATTCACCGCTCGTATTGTCATTTCTTATTCATATACTCACTCGTACTTTATTATTTCTAGTATTTCATTACACTTTATATATCTACAGTCCTTTATCGCTTCCCACACGATGTTTAGCAGGGGTAGAGGTCACAGGGCCTTTTATAATGGGTGCAAAAGTGGCAGAAATGGAGGGTTGAGACTGCAACGTATTTCCACCTTGAAGGACAAGAGTGAACTGAGTGTTACGTATCTCAGTAGCCAAGAGTTGAAATTGTCAGCTGCTAATGTATATGCTAAGAAATAAGTCATAGGAAATCTAGACAATGCATAATAAATTCGGTAGTTCCAGGTGAATATAGATATCACTCAGGCTTCTCCCTTCCTTTCTTATATACATTTATATTACAAGAATAGCTCAT
>JAGKTI010021313.1:0-15813 GCA_018397915.1 Birgus latro | reverse complement strand
GTATATATATTTATTCATTTATTAGAGATGCAACAACTCTGTACCTTTTACAACAATAAATATTTCAATTAAAATTCAACTTCCTCAAATTCATTGTCCATTTGGGTGAAGCACAGATACATATTCGTTTCATGTTTGCTTGTATAATATAATGACAATGTAAAACAGCATTTATGAGAATTGGAATGTAAGGTACAATTGTTTTTTGTAAATGTGATACTTCAGGTATGAAATTTAAAACAACCAATCACGCGGCAGGAGTGCGCAGGTGCCACATTCACGAAAGTGGATCATCAGTTGGAAAATAATGAGTATATTTAAACAGTTTTTATCCGATTTAGACTACAAGTGTGTTAGGGCTCAGGTTAAGGCAAGAGATGCGAACTTGTAATCAGTCAATGACAGCTGTAAGTAACAAGGTAAAGGTCAAAGGGATGTTAAAATTAACGGTTCTGATTTGATTTGAACCAGACTTGCTGGAACGGTTGGAGGTTAGGCAAGAATGAAGTAACCCGATTTTGAAGAAAAAAATAGCCGAATGTCAATGTCACGTTGCCAAGTCAGATAATCCAGCCCTTTGATCATTTGATGAGTGCGAGTGTTACATTCTGTGAGTGATCCTTTGTATCGCATCGTACCATTTTAAAAATTCCTACATGCT
The DNA here is from genome assembly GCA_018397915.1 of Birgus latro. Taxonomy (NCBI): domain Eukaryota; kingdom Metazoa; phylum Arthropoda; class Malacostraca; order Decapoda; family Coenobitidae; genus Birgus; species Birgus latro. The sequence goes on along the minus strand of JAGKTI010021313.1, from coordinate 15,152 downwards.
TACTTGCTTCAGCCATGGTGACCTAATTGCAGCCCTCCAAGCTGCACGATCTCTGGCAGCCTCCCTACTCAGTCCCTTATCCCTGAGGTCATATTTTTTTTACCTCGATCCAGGTCTTTTTCAGTTTGCATCACACTCCTTCCTGTTAACTGGTTTCTTACTGCCACTGTGATTCTGTCCAGCTTATGAGAGACCTCTAGTAGCGAATGAGAAGCAAACTCCATTGACCTCTTCACGACAAGAGTTTTGTGTACTAAAGTAACCGAATTGGAGATACCAGTGTAATAAAAAAAATAAAAAAAAAGATTTAACATTACAGAAATAGTTGATATTTAGTTCCCGTCTCTCAACAGGGTGAAGGAAGTGGAATCCAAGGAAGGGGGGAGCAAAGGAAGTTGAAGATGCAGAATTTTACGATGCTGAAACAGGTAAAGTGGCTCATGAATTTGCTAATGTGGTGTAGGTGTGTCTTATTAATGAGATGGTAAGCAAGCACTGCGGAAACTATTATGTGGCTTGGTATACCACTTTTTTTTTTTTTTAATCGCCCTCCTTTAAAAGGCAGAGCGATAATGTTTTCGTCGCCTCTCTCTCTTTCTGTGTGTGTGTGTGTATACAGTATGTGTGTGTGCGTGTGTGTGTGTGTGTGTGTGTGTGTGTGTGTGTGTGTGTGTGTGTGTGTGTGTGTGTGTGTGTGTGTATCTCTTCCCATTATATCTCATGAACGGCTTTAGCTATCAACGTGAAACCTTCAGGGTATTAAGATATTGCCAAAATCTTGGCCGAATTTGAAAATGGGCACTCGGGGTCAAGGTCAAGGTCACCAAAATGGCTGCCAAAGGTCAAGTAACTGTAATCGCCAACCATTAACATCATTATATCTCATGAACGGCTTAAGCTATCAACATGAAACCTTTAGAGCATCAAGCTATGGCCAAAATCTTGGCCAAGTTTGAAAATGGGCACTTGGAGTCAAGGTCAAGGTCACCAAAATTGTTGCCAAAGGTCAAGTAACTGTTATCGCCCACCATTACCACCATAATATCTCATGAAGGGCTTGAGCTATCAACATGAAACCTTCAGGATATCAAGATATGCCCAAAGTCTTGGCCGAGATCGAAAATGGGCACTTGGAGTCAAGATCAAGGTCACCAAAATGGTTGCCAAAGGCCAAGTAGAGTAGTTTTTATTGCCCGCCTTTAGCATCACTTTACCTCATGAACGGCTTGAGCTATCAACATGAAACCCTCAAGGCATCTAGATATGGCCAGAATCTTGGCCGAGCTCGAAAATGGGCACTTGGGGTCAAAGTCATCATAATGTCTGCCAAAAGTCAACTAATTTTTTATTGCCAGCCTTTAGGACCATTATATCTTATGAACCGCTTGAACTATCAACATGAAACCTTCAGGGTATAAAGATATGGCCAAAATCTTGGACTTGACCAACAGCATATTCTGGCGGGCGATTAGCATTCGGCTCCTGAATGCTTTTCTTTCATTTAATATGTAAATGAGTGCCAGAAAGCAGGAAATCTTTTTGACATTACAGCTCTTATACTTACTGTTCATTCATTCTGCTTTTCAGTTTGATATCATTGGCCCCCTTTTAAATTTTACTCCTATCATTCTTGCCCTGACTCTTGCTTTTCCTGCGTTACTCATATCGTACTTGACATTACAGCTCTCACTCTTACTATCCAGTTGTTCGACTCCTGTTCTTACATTTACTCTCATACTTCTATGATGGTACTGATGAGGAACGCCTTCATGCAGTGCTGTAACTAGGTGGCTCCCAACCCCACTTAAAGTGAATATTATTGTAGAGTGCAGGAAAAGCGTAACCTCAGTTTGCAGTCCACTGGTTCACCCTCCGGTGATCCTGGGGCTACAACAACAACAACTGCAACTACTTCTGCTGCTCCTACTAACGCTCCTATTACTTTTCTTGTGTTACTCTTGTCGTTCTTACGTTCGCTTCTTATACTTCTATTATCTTTCCTTTAAAATAGTGTTTCCTAATCTCATTATTCATAGCGTTACAATTCTCACTCGTTCAGCTCCTGTTGACTCTCCTTATGCCAGTTCTTACCCCTATTATTCTTGCTCGAACTGTTACAGGCCTTGATATTAGATCTTTCACTCTTATTACACATTCATCTGACTCCTTTTCTTGATGCCATTCTTTCTCGATTTGCTCTCTCTGCTGCTATTGTCACTCCTTGGATGCTGATCTTTATTTCTGTTTTTCTCAGTTTTCTTCCTCCTGATACCATAGATCTCACTCTGCCACTCATTCGACATCTGCTTTTGCTTTCATTATGCCTTCTATAGCTCTTACTCTCATGACTGTTCTTTTTTTCCTACACTTATTCTTACTCTTATCTCTACATTTCTCCGAATATTCTTGGTATTACAGAATTAATTCTTATCATGTGTGCATTCATTTACCTGGCTCTTCCTTTCGCCCAGATTATTCTTCTTTTGTTTCTTCTATTCATTCTCTTATTCTTCCTCATTTATCATTTTTCATTCTTTTTCTTACCATTCCTCTTCATACTCTTAAAACTCTTTCTTTCTTTCTTATTGTTTTAGCAATTACTCTCTCCCATGCTCTTACGATCCTTTATCTTATTATCCGTGTTTCTCTTCCTACGCTTACTATTTCAGTTACTGCTTTTGCTTTACTGATTCATACTCGTTATCCTTTCCCAAACTCTCATTATTCTCGTTCTTACTCTTACAGCTCATACGTTCCCTCCTTTTACTCTCGTTTTAAATTTTTCTTTTCTTGCTGTCGCCCCTTGTACTGCCTCCTGATGCCCAGTGTTCCATCCTTCACTATCATTGTTCCAGATCTCATCATCGCTAGTATTCTTTTTCTCTTGGCATTGCATTCATTTTGCTTTCTGCCAGCAACAAAATTACTTGGGAGATACGATCGTAGCGAAAGAAATAATACCACATCTTTTCACTCATATGACTCTACCACTTAGTGGCAGCCTCACCAGCTCACACTGGAGGCGTGCGTGGGTTAACACATCCAGCTCGAAACTAGAAGACCCTAGTTTGAATCTCGGGCCGGTCAGACTGGTGGACAGTATAAAATTTTCCTTGTCCCTCTTCACCCAGCAGTATGATTGACGCCCGTGATTCGTAGTCTAGGGGAAGATTGGAACTTGCCTGCAAAACTAAAATTGTGCACATTCATGACGTTAGTCTAATAAAAGAGTCGTTCTTTGCCGAATCCACCTTATCTTAATTACTGTTACTAATGGTAATCTATTTGTAAGGAAAGTTATGCATCTCTGTTAATTTTCATTTTATTATTATACATTAGTATTATACAATATTCTCTTGTTTAATCAGTGTTCTTAGTTTGTTAATCTTATATCCACTACGTATTTTAAAAGATCTTAACAGCAGAAAGAACCACCCTTAGAAAGACTTAGTGGCTTCTTCCCCTTACTCAGGTACTCACAGGTGTTCGCATTTATCAGTCTAATCAGCCTGACTGCATCCTCATGACTATGTCTGCCCACCTCCTCACACCCTCTCTTCGTGAATCTTGCTCTTAATAAGATAATTACGTAAACAACTCTTGCACTCATTTAGCCTAATTTCATTTATCCGTCTCACCATCCTAACCATTACTGGTATCTCTCCATTCTTCCCATGCTCGCACGTTCTCCTAGTAAGTCTCGCTCTTAAGGTTTAAGCTCTTACTATCCTGGTACTCATTTAGCCAGTTTGTACTGACCTCACTCTTACCTCCCTCACCACAATCTCCATTCAAGTACTTCCGCTTTCTTCTTGTGACTCCTGCTCTTGATAGCTAGGAAGCTTTTGCTCCTATTGTCCTGGGTCTCAGCAAGAGTTCGTCCAAAGCTCTCATCTTCGTCTCCATTACCAATTTTTTCATCCCCCTCCCTTCCCTCGCAACAAAAGGTTCGCTTTGTGACTCTGCTCTTGACAGTTAAGCTCTTTCCCATGCCACTCTTGCTGGCACTTGACCTACTGTATCTCCGCAGTTCCCTTTGTTATGTGTACTACCTCCAGCCCCCCTTCTCCCCCCCCCCGTCCCCACAATTTCTTCCTCCTCCCCTTCCCTAATCCTGGCTATCGTCCCCTGTGACTTCCGGATCGACTTCGCTTTCCTCAGTAACTACCAAACTTTGTCCCGGTCATGAATCCTAAGCGAGGTAATGTTTACTAATCTCATCTCAGAGGTGGACTGAATCTTTCCCCAATGCAAGTCAGTATAAGTATCTCCGCTCCTGTAGGACACCAATGAAGGTGAATTTCTGTCGTAAAGGGAGTACTGTACCGGTCAGCATAAAAGGTAGGTGTTCATTACTCTCACTGTGCGTTCGTTCTCCTACACAGGACCCGATTTATGAAAACCCTTTTGGGGGGTGGGGGGGGTCTGAACGCTCACGACTGGCAACGGAAACTGAATGAAGTGGTGGTTTTCTAAATGATTCTGTATATGACATCCTTTCTTTGATGTACCATCAGTTCAGCACTTGCCGGCTACTGAGTCCCAGTCACCATGGAAAAAAAAAATCATTGTGATTCACTAACCGGGCATGTATAGGAAACAAAGTTTCAAGTTTCCAGATATCACTGTTCACAGAAGCGTTTTTTTTTTTTTTTTAAATAATCACCAGGAGGATATCACTGCCAGACAGATGTGACGAATGTGGAATGTGATGAATCGCAATTAAACCCATTCCTTTGCTACTCTTATATCAATTGGTACTCTCATTACCCGACCGTGTTTCCTTCGTCGCTTTAACATCATGATTAACGAAGTTTTCTCATTAGCAGGACGTAATAGTCACCTGAGATGGTGGCTGCTTTAATGAGTAAGCCAGTGAGTACATGCCCTGAAACCATGAACTCGCAACTTGATGCAACAACGCGATTCCTCTCGGCAGTTTGTGGAAATGTATATGTTCATTACCTGCTTTGTTACATCTCCGTTTTGAAATGATATACCATATTCCATCTGTAATACTAATTCTAAATTCATTTTGTAAAAAATTGTTCTTGAAATAAGATCTTTAAGCGTTTGCCAACATTAGTGGCACCCACCTGCAAACACATTTCGAGTTTTGTGTGTTATTAAGAGTACAGCACGTGCTATGGCAGGTCAAATGTCAACATTCTTAGCAATAAACTGAACACTTAATCAGTAACTACTTCCTATAAAATCAGTAATTCTTCGTCAAGTTCTTCAAAAGCTGATGTCCATGGATGTCAAGATTGTCCAGCATCTTTGACCGACCTGCCGCTTCGTTTGAATTCCGCACTCCATTTCTGAACAAGAGGGTAGAGCAGATTGAGGTTTATGTGTGCTGCATTATCTTCAAATTATTTTGAGAGATACTGAATGGCTTCGTGTATCCTAAGTTTTTCCATTTTTTATCAGTTCAGTTCATTGTTTAAAATAAAAACTCTTAAGCGAAATGTATTTACGTTATCATCACCAATTATTTTGCACAGGTTACGTAAGTTTCGTCTCAGAATAAACATTGTAAATTTGATGTCTTGCTGACTGGCTTTTGTACTAATCATCATGAGCATACTTATGATCATAATCGTGATCATAATCGTTAATATCATCATAACCATCACAACAGTATTCCCGTTATGATAATATATACTTAAAGAAAATAAAATGCAAAAACATGAATGCGAATACAAAAATAAAAGTACTGATATTATTTGAATGCCATACGACAATTAGCCACACCTGCTTTCACTCGTAATTTTGCCATGAAGCCTCTTTACACCTATTTCATACACTTGTACGTCCTATTTCATTAACTACTAAGAGTATAGATATATATTATTTTAGGCCATCATTCTTCAAATTCCATCAAAATGTGAGCATCAGATACTGTTACATGCTCACAATTTTCATGTATACCGAAATAATATGGAAAAACATAGCTGATTCTATTTCATCGACAGCTTGCACAATAAGGGACAATATTTTTGCTACTATTCTGTTGTATCTACTTCACTATTAGGGTATATCAGACACTTCCCTCCCGAACGCATCATGAAAGAGAATTAACTATGATTTGAGAAACACACCGAACTTCTCTCAGCTTAGAAATACTAGTCAGCGGAAGAAAATATGAAGTAGCAGAGGTGAAATAACACTGGTCAACAAAAATAAAATTACTTCATGGTTCTGAATTGAAATGGTCTGATTCCAGGGTAATCGAAGATGCTGGACTCTAATATGGCATCAGTAAAGACGTATCAGGTCCGGTTCTTGAAAACCAGTATATCGGTGTATCTTGCTTACAGGATGTGACTCATATATTGTTTCCACTTTTATTCTTGCAGAAATTCTCAGTCACTTTGACAGTGGTAAAAGATGGAACGCCGCAAATGTGTAAACGATCCTGAGCTTTTTTTTTACTTTTATGGAGCGTTCGCCCCGGAAAGCTTCAAGAAGCCCATCACGAAAGCTGTTCGAGTGAACTACAAAAGCTGCTTCAAGTGTCAGTTAGGCGACCAAGACAAGAAATGGGCGCCTCACATAGCGTGTAACTGTAGGTCCTGTGTCAATCACCTGAGTGAATGGATGCATGGAAAACGAAGTTCGGGTTTGCCATTCACTGTACACTCGAAGACCATAAAAAGTCTCCCACCTACGCCGACCCTGAGACGAGGCCTGGGGTCTTTCTGGATGACGGCTCAGCAAAACTATCACGGGCAACACACGAACGAACATACACCGCGACCCTCTTGGCTAAGGCTTCGTAACCAGTGCGTCATGCCACATTTACCACGTTTTTATCGATAGGCCAAATCCTTGGCTTCATAGACGTTAGTATACACCAATGTTACATACCACTGTCCTCAAAGTACCGTAAACCAGTATGAATAAGTAACAAATACGTGATAAGATAGATGGACTAGGAAATGGAACTAGGAACACGAATCATCTGGCTGCTGCCATATTTACACAACGGAGATGGACCGGAGTCCGATTCATACCAGTCAAGCAGTGAGAAGACGGTTTGATGACCACCCTGAAACTGTTTTACTTGACTGGGCTCCTAAAGGGGCAAACTGTAACCCTATTGAGAACCTTAGGGCGCATATGGTTCATGAGTGGGGTGTGGAGGAGAAGACTAGGGAAGCGGTTGTGAGAAAGGCAAGAGATGTGTGGAATGGAATAAGAAATACACCTGAAATTTGTAGCAGGCTCGTAGATTCCATGCCAGATAGATTACATACAGCCATAGCAGCCGATGGTGGTTGGACAAGATATTGATCATGTTTCTTTTATAACCATGTAAGCATACACGTATGATTGTTTGTTTTGCATATGTTTACATGTGAAAAGGCATTTGCAGTAATAATAAAAATATTTGTGAAAAAGTCTTTAACTCTGCAACATAAGATGTAAATGAAACTTATGTTTGATAGATTAATAATCATATTAAGGTGTAATCCAGGACGAGATATTAACAAGTTAGAATTTATGGTGTAACTAAGGTGATACATGCAGCAGAAATAAAATATACAGATAAATTGGCTATAAAATAAATCATACTGTGGTAAATTTTTTATCGTTGCCCCGCACCCCCCCCCCCCCCACACCCACACACAGTGTTGCTTTAACGAGCAAGCAGGTACGGACTATATTCTTTATTTACGTAGGTTGGTGGCATTCATTTTTAAAAAATCAATCACTTCACTACAACATAGTGAAGATGCTTCAACCACTAAATAACTGGTGCCGAAGCCGTGGAGGGTTCATAAGAGTATGTTCGTGCGTGTGTTGCCCGTGATAGTTTGGCTGAGCCGTCATCCAGAAAGACCCCAGGCCTCGTCTCAGGGTCGGCGGAGGTGGGAGACTTTTTATGGTCTTCGAGTGTACCAGTGGTGTGGCAAGACCCCAAAGACCACAGCAATGACTGCTACATCGGTCTCACGAGAATCAAACGAATAACTGTCAAAACACGCGCAACACCCAATATCGCTTCTGCAATCCGACCAGTGCCACACAGTGCACCGGTTCCAAACCCATCTGTTGAACACGAGCTAAGCAGTGAATCTGATTCCAGTCATAGCCCCAGGGATGATGACTACCAGGACGACTCAGGAAACAGTGAGCCCAAACCATTCAACCAGGGAGCCCTTCATGATCTCATAATGGGCCTTGATTTTTCTAAAGAAAAGGCAGAGCTTTTGGGATCATAACTGAAGCAGCGTAACCTGCTGGAAGATGGAGTGCTCTTAATTATGGCGCGTCATCAGCATAGATAACTGTCTGCGTTTTTCTAAATGGCAAACAACCTCTCTCTCACGCAACAACTCTGCAAGTCTGGTCCACACAAGCCGGATGATTGGAGGCTGTTTATAGATTCAGAAAAAGACACTATGAAAGCAGTCCTCCTACACAACGGGAATCGGCTTCCAACCGTGCCAACAGCACATGCAAAGAAGATGACCGAGAGCTATGAAACTATGAAGAATGTGCTTTCCGCTATCGAGTATGAGAACCATCAGTGGAAAATATGCAGGGATCTCAAAGTGATCAGTTTACTTCTGGGCCTTCAGAGCAGTTACACAAAGCACATGTGCTTTCTCTGCTTGTGGAACAGTAGAGGTAATGCCGAGCACTGTGTAAGAAAAGAATGGCCGGAAAGAGCAAAAGATGCACCCGGAAGGTTCAGCTGCCTTCACAAACCCCTTGTGGATCCAGAAAACATATTCTTGCCTCCATTGCAGCTCAAGCTGGGCTTGGCGAAAAATTTCATACTGAGTTTCAGTACTTGTCTATGAAGCTCGGTGGCGTGGTATCCGAAGCCAAGTTGAAAGCAGGCGTCTTGAAGGGTCCTCAGATCCGCATGCTGGTTAATGATGGTGACTTCATCAAAACATTAAACCCACTGGAGAGCGACACATGGGAATCATTCGTGAATGTCTCACAGAACTACCTTGGAAACCATCATGCAGACAATTACGAAGAAATTGTGGCAGGCATGTTACGGAGTTATCGAGCTCTGGGCTCATGGATGACCTTGAAGATTCATTTCTTTCACTCCCACCTCGATTTCTTCCCAGACAACCTCGGAGACATCAATGACGAGCACGGTGAAAGGTTTCGCCAAGACATTGCTATAATGGAGAGCAGGTATCAAGGCCGATTCAGTCCCAACATGATGGGGGACTACTGGTGGATGCTACAACGTGAAGAGAGTCAGCTGAACAAACGGAAAAGCAAAGTGCAAAAGTATTTTTAGAACATCGCATGCTAATAAAATGTGCATTGGATTTCCATATTTTTGTACCATAAATCATCACAATATTATCTGTGTGTGCCTCAATATATGTTACAAGGTTGAGATGAGTTATGTCACATTGAATATGTTTTCAGTATAATATTCAAGATACCTGGTCCGATAGCGCAAAATGAATATCAGATTTGAAATCAGTGCTATCAAATTAGTCAGGGACACATACTCACATATGAGATCCATTTTGGCTGTTGACCAGTGAAGAGGACAATAACCGCAGAACATGGGAAAATCTAGTCTTCCTAATAGAAAGTGGGAGATTGACTAACGGGGGACGTGGGAATGAATCGACTGGGAAGTAAAAAGGGAACATGGAAATACGCTGACTGGGGTACGAAAGGGTAAACAGGAGATGGGAGTACGTTGACTGGGAGACGAAAAAGAGGTACCAAGAGACAGCTGGAAGAGGAAAAAGAGGTAAGCTGGGATATGGGAGTGCACTGACTGGGAAAGGGAAAGAGGTAAGAGTGGATATGAGAGTGCGTTGACAAAGACCAAAAAGAGGAAGTAAACAGGTGTGGGAGTGCGTCGACTGGAAAAGGAAAACGAGGTACTAGCGAATATGGAAGTGCTTTGAAGGTAAGAAGAAAGAATAAACAGGGGATATGCGAGTGTGTTGACTGGAGAAGCTGAGATTGTAAACAAGGGATATGACAGTGTGTTGACGAAGAAAGAAGAAAATGTAAAGACATTGCGTTGACTGGAAAAGAAGAAAAGGCAATCAGGAGATATGGGAGTGCTTTGACCGGGGAAGAAGGAAAGGCAAACAGGGGATATTTAAGTGCGTTGACAGGGAGAAGAAGAGGTAAGCTAAGAACATAGTGGAGGAACAGGGAGGGGAAGTGTGTGAGTGATGCTGGCGTCATGGCAGAGGGGACACTTGATGAGTAGTGACAGCAGAGCACCGAGGTCCAATTTTCCAGGACATCCTTCACAGAATGTGGAGTCCAGGAATAGTAAGACAAAAAGAGTGATGAATATGTAGAACCTAACCCTTAAACTGTGGTGGGTTTCCGAGAGCTGAATAAAATAGCCCGTCGTAAGATGGAATTTAGTACGAAACTTTTATCATCAGTTAAATCATTATGTGAGGTGGTTATCTGCCTTTTTTTATGTGCTCGCTTTCTCTTGAGCAAAGTAAAATGGTCTGCCGATAAGCAAAGCATAGAGGAAAATAAGTAACTCATAACCAAAGCATCAACCACGAGTGTGCATGTAATCAAAAGAATTATATTTTGCACATTTGAACTTGGTAAAATTGTTCAACCTTTTGTAGTTTATTTCAAGTAGGTCAGTGACAGTAAAGGACAATATTGGGGTTCTACATATTTTATGTAGCACTTCTTCATGACCAGCACCATATTCTATTTTTATTTAATTGTTATCACTCAGCATTCAAGATGACTGGAAAGTTTAGGCTAAGTTAAAGTGAACAGAGTGTGATTGTGTGTGTGTGTGTGTGTGTGTGTGTGTGTGTGTGTGTGTGTGTGTGTACGTGTGTTTTTGCACTGGTTGGAAACAGGCAAAAATGTACGCACAACCGGAGTTCAAGTATGTCCCCGTTCTTTTATCCTGAAGTCTGTTCCTAAAGAAAAGTATGAACAAGAACAATAAGAACAAGAACAAAAAGAAAAAGACCAAGAACATGAACAGCAATGTAAACCAAGAATGAGATCAAGAAAGAGAAGAACAAGACCAAGAACATGAAGAACAAGAGTATGAACACGAGCCAGACAAAAGCAAGATTAAAGAAAGTAAGAATCGGTAAGAATATTCTCCACCACAACATTGCCACCGCGCATATTGACACTGGCCGGATACACGACTCCTTTCATACAAATCTCTCAACCATATAATTTCTTTCATCAGATTTTGTCTCAGAATATAGTGGCTGTTTAGATTCTAGTGATGAATATGCCAAATCCAAGGTACGAGATAATCAAGAACAGCGGGTGTAGATTATAAATATGGTGAATCCTTCATTCCTACCACCACCACAGTCATTATCATCATTACCATTACCAGCAGAACAAAAACAATAGCAACGCCGACATTATAAAATTACTATCGGGATAATCATATAAGCATCCTCATTATCATAAGCGTCTGCAGTTTTTATAAATGAATTAATAAATGAGTTGGCTAGACACAAGGTTACTGCAGTAAATTGGATATTACTTAGATTTTCTCCTCGGATACAACCTAATTGCCACATCAGTCTCATTATGTCTTTCATTAAAATTTACCACACAATGTGGCATGATAGAAATAAGAGATCTTCCAGTTTCTTTCTCCTGAGTCTCGCAGCTTGCTTCATTAAAAGGTTTCACGGTCACAACTTGCTTTACAATAGTCTGTCTTTATTTCTTTAACAGTAATAGCTTCTGCAATTAATTCTCCTCAAGATACTGGCCAGACTATGTCTTGCACCTTATCTCTCTCTTTCCGGTTCTTTCTCTATCTTCAACAACTATTGTTAAGGCACATAACTTTTTTCATAACAAGAAAAGGTGCCAAGGCACAGCAAACCCGTCCCCGGCAGTCATTTCAGTGCTGACGTATAAACACAGCGGGATATCTCGTCAAAGATGTCACATACAAAATTTGGAGTAAATCGGGTGAAAATTGACTTTTATGTCCATTTTAGGCCCAACCCATCTGACACTGACCCCCCCTACAGTTAACTGGGGGGTGATCCCCGTGATGTAATGAGACATACTATTGGATGCAGAGTTGAAAGACGCACCATTAGGTTTTGGTTTCATGTAGTATGACGAATTTGAAAGGAGTTATGGCGAAAAACTATTTTTTTTTTTTTTTAAGGCTTACAGCCTGGGACTGGGCTCATGTTGGCCCCAAATTTAATCAGGCGATCAGGTCATAGCCCATCATCCTTGTAATTTTAGTCAAAATCGCACCAGTTATTTTCGCGTAAAATATTATTGTTAACAGACAGTGACAGCAAACAAACAAACAGACAAACAGAGTGAAAACAATACCCTTCCCCGAGCCCCTCTGGGGTGGGGACGGGTAATAATCTAGCTTACAGTTTCTTTCGTCAGAATCTGTTTAACATCTTTCATAGCAAACTTGCTTTACGGTATCAGCTTCCTTCGCAATAATTAACTCGTAATTTTTCTTACTTAAGCTTCATATGTAGTGATCCATCTTAGGATTTCCTTGGCCTTAACACCTCTTACAATTTCAGTAAACTCGTTAGTCCGATGACGTATTCTTACTTGCTTAAGAAAATTATAACTATTTTGTAAACGATAGACTTTTCAGACTCTTTCAGTATCAGAGACTTTTCCGAAGATGAATAAAGTCAGGGAAAAGAAATTAAATATATAAATAAAATATCTCATCCATATCACAGTAACAAAACTAATTTCCAGTCAAAACTCCCTTCACAATGGTCGGTTTCGTAATATACCTCGTCTTAGTGGTTGATAGTGGCGACCATCATCCACTCACTTGATGTAGTGCTGCCTACTCCTTCCTTCACTTTTGTCGATCTGTCTCTGTGTCTGTCCTCTGCTCTTTATACTTTTCCCTTTTCTTCCTGTCACTTTTTATTACTCTTCTATCCGCTCCATGTTACTCTGTGCCAAGTGCAAAGTCCAATGGTTTCCTGCAACCCAAGAAACCATTTACAGTGATGGGTGGTAACCACTTATCAGATAATGAAGTGTTGGGGATGGTGCCCCTGTTAAATAGGTGGAGAGAAGCAAATGCGGAATCCATCCAGGAACCAATCCTCTACACTTTTCCCGGTGCCTCAAGGCTGCAGGGCGCTGTCAACCGCCTGGGAACATCGGTTCATTGCACGGAATGCACTGAATGACCCTCTACGGACGGTTGCTTGCCTGCGGTTGATGGGTCCGTCACTTGGCCAGACCCAGGATGATCAACAGCATCAACAGTCTCGTCTGATTCCCCATAGAAAAATATATTTTACAATTTCCTCTCATAATACCTCCTACATTTTTTTTTACCAAAAATTTGCAGCGTTAAAGCCTCCTTGACAATAATCTGTTTTGCAGTTTTTTTCATTTTAATCTCCTTTACAAGTTCTTTCGGTAGAAAATCTTACAAATCCCTCACCTCACAATATAGCGCAACAAACCCTAGCCAACGTCTGCCACGTTGCGGAGAAGACTTACGATATCTCCTTCCCTCCTTCTCCAGGCGCGATATTCTCGGCACAACACTCTTCTCTCATTCTGCCGAGTTTGCCTCCTTTTCTGTCAGTTTTTCTCTCTTTTTTCTCAATTTCCCTCCTCCTCCTCTTATACACCAGGTGGCCATTCCACATGAGTCCGTCCTCCGTTTTACCGATCAAAATTCGAAGTGCTGGAGACAATTTGCACAAACAACCGTTAGTTTTCTCATTCGGATGTTCTCATGGACATTTTTAATTACTCTTATCAGAATCTCCAATGATCGACGAGTTAGTGCGTTTGCCTGGCACTGACATGAATTTGGGTTCGATCCTGGGTGGGAGTTTACGTCGCCTTGGCTGTGCGAGTGGGTCAGACTCCCGTTCCTGTGACTGAATGTACGTAATACTCTTCGTTTCTTCATTTGTATTTTATTGCTCTTGTTACTTTAGATTTTCTACAATAGTTAGGTCTAGTATCTGGGGAAGGAATTTCCTCTATGAATTCATGATCAAATTGTATACCGTTAAAATGTGGCATTAGTCAAATAATTTCTTCTCTTATCGTATGTAGGCCAAGAAGCATATTTGCTTTATTTGATAAACTCTCTGCTATGTAGAATACAGCAGTGCTTGTTCTAGTAATCTCCGTAAATTTGATATCTAACTCAATCTACCTTTTACAGATATTTCTTTACTATCCACAGTGTATAAAATCTAAGTTTGATTTCTCCATAAATGTTACCTTTCGTTTATTTCTAAAAACTCGTTCTAATTTATTTTGTGTTATTAGATCGACTGGAGAGCCTGAATCAATAAATTGAAATCTTTTCGTCATCGCAAAAAGCAGAAACCATAATGCTTTCATTTCCATTTATAATTGCTAACTTTATTTTTGGTTTGTTTGGTTGTTTACTCTGTTTTAATCAATGTCGTCTTCTTTGCTGATGTGGTCTTCCCTTGAATTGTAGACGGCTACTAATTTTTTCGCCGTTTTACACTTTCCGGTCCAATTACCGACAGTTTTGTGTTTCCTACATTAGGGTTCAAACCCTTTTGTTTTGTCTCTGCTTTCTTTAATTTTGACGTAACATTCAGGTCTCATGTGGCCTGGATTTGCACAGTGGAAACATAGTCCATCTCTCGAATTTGACCTACGAGATGATTTAACGTACTTGGGTCTTTCTGTGGCATGACGCCTACTACGGCTATGCCCGAATTTCTGAGTTGGCCTGTTGCAGGGTGTGTGTGGACGAGACTTTGAGTTCTGCTGACAGTCTGTTTGTTTGAACTTTGGATGAGATTTTGTTTGGTCTTTACATGGACTAGATTTATTTATCAGTTCTACACTCTCTGCTTCTCTCATATCTGTTTTATTGCTTTGTGATATTTCAGTCACACCAGCCTTACTGCACTGTAATTCTAACTTATACACATAATCTAGTTAACGCATTCCAGGACTATAAGATAACGACTTTGAGATTTTTAGAACTCTTTCGGGCAATTTACATAATGCAGCTATATATCCAATTATGTCAACAACATGTGTTGGTGACGTATTACCATCATCTCTAAACCATTCTGCATTTTCTGTACTAGCTAACAGAGTTCTTTAATAGTGGACACGTCAGCTGCTATTTCACCCAGATCTAAGTTGGAATT
>JAGKTI010021312.1:315-15814 GCA_018397915.1 Birgus latro | reverse complement strand
TGTTTCCTACGTATCAACAAGTGAGTTGGCAAAGAGTTAGTGCCCCTTCCCGTAAAACAGCTAACTCAAAGTCGAACGGCCACCCCTTACGGGATTATGGCGTCTGGCTGTAGATAGAGATTGATTTTTAGTTACTGATTTGATAAATACAATATATGATTGTCTCGTCCCAGATGACTGGCTGAAGAGTGTGATTGTAAATGTGTACGAGGGGAAGGTTGATGCTCTGGAAAGGATATTATAGAGGCATAAAATTTTTGGACCAATTAATGAAGATAATGGGAAGTTCTAGAAGGTATGATTAGGAAAAGAGCAAATATGAATGAGATGTAGTTTGAGTTCATGCCAAGCAAAGGTATCACTGATACCATATTCATTGTTCGACAGCACCAGGAAAAATAAATAGTAAGGAAGGGATCTGTACTTTATTTTTGTTGATTTGGAGGTGGCCTTTGACACACTACCTAGGCAGGTGGTGAAGTGGGCAATGAGAAAGCTTGGGATCGAGGAGGAGCTGGGTAGAGTAGGTATAGCGGTGTATGTGGATGCTCGCACCCACGTGAGATTGAATGGAGATTTGAGTGATGAGTTTTCTGTGAATGTTAGTGTGCATCAGGGGTCAGTCTTGAGCCCTTTATTGCTTATTGTGGTGCTTGAAGCCGTCTCAAGTGACGTCAGAGATAGACTCCTGAGGGAGATGCTGTATGCTGATGATTTGGTATTGATTGCAGAGAATGAAAAGGAGGCGAAGGAAAGATTTAGGAAGTGGAGAGATGGTATGGGGCACAAGAGCCTGAGAGTAAATGCAGATAAAACAATGGTGATGGTATGTAGGGTTGGTGGCTGTAGCTACTGTCAAAGAAGAGGGAGAGTGGCCATGCACAGTTTGCCACAAGGGTGTGGGTAGTAATTCCATCTTGTGCAGTGTTTACGATAAGTGGGTGCATAACAGTTGTAGTGGTATTAGAGGTAGACTGCGAGATAATGCTGATTTCATGTGTGTGGTGTGTCAGGGAGAGCCTGTGGAGGTTGTCAGGTGTAAAAGGATTGATCTAGCTGGTGAGTCTCTTGAGTGTGTGAAAGAGTTTGTTACTTTGGAGACAGGTTATGTGCCAAAGGTTGGGCTTTGCCTAGAAAGAGGAGTGTTTGGAAGAAATTCAGGGAGCTGTGGCCTCTCCTGACATTGAAATGTCTCTTCCTGCATGCTAAGGAATCTTTGTGTGCATCCTGTGTTAGGAGTGTAATGCTGTATTGTTGTGATACTTGGGCAGTAAAGGAAGAGGATATTGGTAGACTCAGACATACAGAAAGGACAGTGCTTAGGTGGATGTGCAGTGCATCCTTGATTGTGAGGCCTGGGTGGGCTAGGTTTATGATGGAAGGGTTGAGAGGAAGGATGGGACTGGTGTGCGTTGATGTTGTTTTGAGGAGGGGTATGTTGAGATTTGGGCATGGGGAGAGGATGGGGTATGACAGTTGGGTGCAGAAAGTGAGAAGTGGGAATGGTGGGGGTGAGGTTGTGAGAGGCAGACCGAAAAAGACATGGGACAAGGCCATAGAGTGTGACCTCAGAGATAAGGGAATAAATGTGGAGGCTGCCAGAGATCGAGCAGCATGGAGAGCTGTCATTAGGTGACCAAGACCAATGCATGCAAGCGTACTGGAGCCTTTATAAACAAAATGAATGCTTAGTTGATCACTTAATTCTTTACTGTCTGGCTTCGGCTCTCTTGTCATTCTCTGACTAAATATATCTGCACTGTTTACTTATCTCCTAATTCTGCTGACTATCAAAAATTCTTTGACTGTCTTACATCTACGATGGAACACATTCTATCCATTTCTTCTTTCTCTGAAAGCTCCATTCTAGGAGATTTCAGTGTTCACCACCACCTTTGGCTCTCCTATCCTTTCACTGATCCTCCTGGTGAACAAGCCTACATCTTTTCTATCTTTAATGACCTAGAGCAGCTTGTACAGCACCCTACCCATGTCCCTGACTGCCTTGGAGAAAGTTCCAACATACTTGACCTCTTCCTAACAACTAGTCCTTCTGCATACACTATTAATCTTTTCCCTCCGTTGGGCTCCTCCGATCATAATCTTATTTCCTTAACCTGTCCTATCGCTCCAGTATGGCCTGTGGACCCTCCAAAGAAACGTCGTTTGTGGCACTTTGGAGCTGCGAATTGGGAGGCCCTCAGGCAGTTCTTCTTTGATTTTCCCTGGAATGATAATTGCTTCCATGGCCGGGAGCCATCTGAGTGTACCTTGCATATTACGGAGGGGGGGGGTGAGTTGGGAGCGTGGTGGCGGGGGACAGAGTGACGTGGAGGCGATTTGTTTGTGGCCGCCCCGTGTGGGATTGGGGCATCTGGCAATAGATAGATAGATAGATATTCTCTCGGGCACGGAAGCATACATTCCTTTCTCACATCCTTTGTCTAATGCAAGAAAGACTTGGTTTAATCATTCTTGCTCTACTGCTGTCCGCAACAAGGAGAGGGCCTATAAAAGGTACCGGAGCCAACTCACTCCCGAATCACATCTTTTTTATGTTTCTGCCCGGAATCGTGCTAAGTCTGTTCTTCGCTCTGCTGAAAATAATTTCATCCGTACTAAATGCTCTCAACTTTCCAACTCGAATTCTTCCCGTTCCTTCTGGCACCTTGCCAAAGACCTTTCTAACAACTTTACCTCATCATCCTGCCCTCCCCTTTTCCACTCTGATGGCTCTGTAGCTATTTCTTCTACTGATAAAGCAGATCTCTTCGCTCACTTTCTTCTCCAATTCCACTTACACGATTCCGGTGCTGTTCCTCCATCACTTCCCCCCTCTGACTTCCTCATGGCTGACATTAAAATTTTTTCAGCTGATGTATTTTCTGTCATCACTGGCCTCAATACTAACAAGGCATATGGGCCTGATGGAGTCCCTCCTGTTTTCCTCAAGATCTGTGCTTTCGTGCTTACACCCTGCCTAGGTAAACTCTTTCGCCTTTGTCTTTCAACTTGTACCCTTCCTTCTTGCTGGAAATTTGCTCTCATTCAGCCAGTCCCAAAGAAGGGTGACCATTCCCAACCCTCTAACTATCATGTAATTGCATTAACATTCTGTGACACAAAAGTTTTCGAGTCTATTCTTAACAGAAAAATTTTAAAGCATCTTTCCTGTCACAACCTTCTTTCTGATCGTCAGTATGAGTTCTGACAGGGACGCTCCACTGGTGATCTTCTCACCTACCTTTTAGACTCCTTGTCATCCTCCTTTCGGGTCTTTGGCAAAAGCTTTGCCATTGCAGTTGACATCTCAAAGGCTTTTGATCGAGTCTGGCATAAATCTTTAATTTCCAAACTACCCTCTTACGGTTTCTGTCCTTCTATCTGTGCCTTCATCTCTAGCTTCCTCTCTGGTTGTTCTGTAGCTGCTGTTTTAGTCAGCCATCGTTCTTCTCCAAGATTTATCAACAGTGGTGTTCCTCAGGGCTCTGTCGTATCACCAATTCTCTTCCTTTTATTCATCAATGATCTAAGCTGTACAACTAACCCTATCCACTCGTACGCTGATGATTCCACCCTTCACCTTTCCATTCGGTTTCTGCAACGTCCATCTCAGCAGTTACTTCAACAAACAAGGAATGAGGCTATGGCACACCTAATGACTGACTTGGCTCGTATCTGTGACTGGGGTAAAAATTATCATGTTGTTTTTATTGCATCAAAGACTCAGTTTTTGCACCTATCAACCTGACACAATCTACCACAGGAGTACCCACTAATGTTTAATAATATCCAGGTCAGTCCTGCATCATCCTTGAACATGCTTGGGGTTTCATTCACTTGGGACTTATCTTGGAAAGATCATATTACATCTCTTGTAAAATCTGCTTCCAAGAGATTAGGTGTGCAAAGCCGACTCCGTGCCTTTTTTTCCCCTGCACAGCTATTGACTTTATACACAAGTTTTATTTGCTCCTGTTTAGAATACAACTCTCATGTGTGGGGAGGCTCCCCACATACAGCTCTTCTCAATAGGGTGGAGTCAAAGGCTATTCGTCTTATCAGTTCTCCTCCTCTTACTGGCTTCCTTCAACCTCTGTCTCTTTGCTTCACTGTTGCCTCTTTATCTCTTTTCTACTACTACTTCAATGTTCACTGTTCCTCTGAACTGTCTGCTTGCATCCCTCCACTTCTATGACGGGTGCATAGCACCCATTAAGCAACAAACTCTCATCCTTTTTCTGTCCAACTCTAATACAAGAGTTAACTGTTACTCCCAGTCCTTCATTTATGCAACAGGTCAGCTCTGGAACTGTCTCACTCTGTCTGTATTTCCTACTTCCTGTGATCTCCAGGCTTTCAAACGTAGTGTGTCCAGGCATCTCGAAATGAATGGTTCTTGAATTTGGCTCTCTTTTGTATTGTTTTTGTTTTTTTCTTGGAAAGAACTGTTTTGCTGGCTTAGCCTTTGGTTCCTTCTTCCTCGCATTAAAAAAAAAAAATTTGGTCTGTTCAGGGCCTTTCAGATCCATTGAGGCTCATTTACTGTACACCCATTTCAGGCCATTTAGGTTAGTTTCTTACCATTCAGATCTTTTATTTAAGGGTAAATTACCAACCTACTCTCCCTGGTGGCAGTCTGTGACTGAAAAACATCCAGTGTCCTCTTAGGCTTTGAACCTTTTGATAATCACAAGGGTTTTACTGTGAATGGAGGATTCTGACTGTTAGACCACTAGGTGCCTATGTTGCAGGTATTAGCTGTTATTCTTTTGCGTGCTTTCTATTACTGTATTCTTAATACTTGTAGTTTTTTATCTCTCACCTAGAGCTACTGCTTGATGAAAACCGAGATGGACATTATCGGCTGACATGTGTAGTGGATGCAGTGCTGGTCCTTTTGGCTTCCTACCCAGCACCACAACTCACTTCTGCCCATCAGCCACCTGCACATTCATCTCTCTCGGCCTCCACCCTTCTTACAGCGGCTCACACCTGCTACATCCGTCTTCATCCCCTCAAAAAGGATCGCTCCCTCCTTCTACACATTTTGTTGGCTGCCACAGACTTTGACAACAGGCAGCTTTGGCAGTAAGTTCACTCATATACTCTAATTCATAGAAACTGATCATTTTGATAAGCATGTCATGATCATTACATTATTTATTCCAGTTTCCTTTAATAGTGGGCTAGTTAGATTTCAGAGTTAGCTAATCCTTTTAACCTGAGGGGAGTCTCTTCTAATTTATCTTTGTTTCCTGCTGTCCTCACTTTCAACTCCGCATTCATATAATGAACAGCCAAGGTAAAACAACACATCCCTTTCTGACACTGTCATACAAAAAGTTTTGATAAACCTCTCCCCCATCTAGTCACATGAAAAAATGGATTAATGTGTACTTAACAAACTCCCTTTGGTTCCTTCTTCCTTGCTTTAAAAAAAAAAAAAACATATATGCTCAGAACCTTCAGTAATCCCTCCCACTCCACCCAGTCATCAACCTTCTCTAAATCCATGAATGCAGTAAACAGCTTCTTATTTTGTATTTATTGTATATCTATGCATTCATTTATCCATTCTTCTATCCATCCATTATCCAGTTCTGGGTTATTCCATGAGGAATATAAGATCCTAGGGCAAGGCTACTCAGTCCAGACATCAGAGGCTGGGGGACCAGTCACTCATCCTTAACTGACACTATGTGAACCTTCAACTTGAATCACTTGTAGGACTAAACCATTGTGGGCCATATCCAGCTGGTGCATCATAACCCATTTGACTGCCAGTGGTTCAGTTGCTGGTTCTATAGTTATCACCCAGTGTAAGAAATAATATCCTGGAGAGCTGGAAATCATTTGGCATATTACTCAGTACATAGCTGTCTGAAGGTACCAATAACATCCAGTGAGGGGGAATCACTCCCAGCTACCAAGAATGCCCACTGTTATTTTTAAACTCATACTGTTCGTCACTGTCATTTTTTTTTCTTAAATGCTCTGGACCTTCTTGTGTACATGTTCAGTTTCTTGTTAGAATTACGTTTCAGCTGTGTTGTTAAAGACTAATTATCTTTCTGTATTGTAGATCTGAAATGGGCTGTGTAAGGTAGGTGGGGTCACTGGGTCACTCACTGTCCCATCTTTCAGTATAGTGCTACCTTTAGGTAACTGACTAAACATTTACTACATTGGGTTGATAATCATATAACCAAAAGCTGGATGTCATATAGTGTGTTAATCCCTAAGGTACGCAGTTACTCTACCCTGTCTGTCCCCCAGAACGCATTTAGAGGTAAATTTTTCAACTTTTGCGAAGCTAAATTTTTTACTTTGTTAATTGAATAGATTGATTTGACACACCAGAAAATTTATATTTCATTTCCGTATGTCAAATACTAACCGCACAGTGACACATCAGTGCTGAAAATAGGTAGTGCTAGCGTATGGGAGAAAATGGAGAACAAATGGAGAAATTTTTGCAAACATCTCACTGAAAGTATTGAATGCAATATGATACAAATTCATTAAATATATTTATTTGGTGGTAGGAATGTGCATAATAAATAAATAAAGTGAAGAAAATAAACAAAAATGGAAAATCAGTCTGCATCAAGAAAATATATATATATGTATAGCATCTTATAAGCAAAAACACATATAAATGAATAAAAATTAAAAGATCTGAAGTGTAAGAGAGAGAGAGCTAAAGAAGCAATAAATCAACTGAATTATTCCCTCACTTTGTCTTGCACCCCTGCTGCAATAAATTTCACCAAGACTAATTTTGGTCTTGGACATTCGGAGAGCTTGATTTTACACACCAGAAAATGTTATTCCACTCTCATGCATCAAATACTTACCGCACAACCGCTCACATATGGGAGAGAATGGAGAATAACCAGAGAAATTTACAAAAAAAACATAATATTTGCAAACGTCTTACAGAAAGTGTTGAATGCAATATGATAAAGGCATAAAACATTTATTTGGTAGAAGGAATGTGCAAATAAATAAATAAATCAAAGAGGAGAGAGAGAGAGAGAAGGTAGAGGTAAAGGACAGGGAGGGGTTGAGCAGCTCATGTGACATAAGGAACCATGATAAAGGCATAAAACATATTTATTTGGTAGAAGGAATGTGCATAATAAATAAATAAATACAAGTGAAGAGAGAGAGAGAGGGAGGGGATAGAGAGAGGATAGGGAGGGGATGAGCAGTGCATGTGACACAAGGAACGAAACACAGTGGGGTATTAAGAGGCAGAGGAGGAGGGGTGGGGGGTCACTCTGTGGGGGGGGTAGTGGCTGAGCCAGAGTTGCCAAATGGGACTTTATACTCGAGTTTAGGGTCCACATGTCCCATCCCGAGCAGCCCTGTGGCAGGGAGTTTGACCGCCAGTTTTTTACAGAGCTTCCACAGTCGACGTTCATAGTACTTCGTGCACCAAACAGCGCCAACATCGATCGTCGTCTGTAGCACCTTAGGGGTTACGTTACTTCAGCCGGATGTAGCCTGTAAATGTTTATGTTTGTATGTATGTACAGTAAAACTTCGATAAAACAGGCTTCAGTAGACCAAAATTCACTGTTATCGGAGTGGTGGAGCTAGCAGACTAAAT
Source organism: Birgus latro (assembly GCA_018397915.1). NCBI lineage: Eukaryota > Metazoa > Arthropoda > Malacostraca > Decapoda > Coenobitidae > Birgus > Birgus latro. The sequence continues at coordinate 8,196 of JAGKTI010021312.1, read as the reverse complement.
TCTTTTATATCAGAAAGTCTGATGTAGCCAGAAGCAGTCCGGACTGCCTGACCACTTCAGCTATGTTCACCACAATAAAGTAAATAAAAAAAATGTTTATCAGTATAGAGTACAGTATTATTTTATACAGGTATACCCTGGTTTAACAATGTAATTGGTTAGGTAAAACCCCATTGATAGGTGAGGTATTGTATATTGGGGTACTTTTAACATGTAAAGTAATCAGAAGCGTTTATCAGCCTTGGGTTTCCTCCCCAGCCAAGTCCAAAACTCACCCAAATGAGTCCCAAAATAAGTTTAAAGCCAATCTAAATGGCCTAACAGCTGTCAAGGAAGCTAACCTAAGCCTAACACCTGTAAATAACTCACTAAAACCAACATATAAAATCTGAAAATCATAAAAAATAGATTAGAAAATATCAAACACCTTTCATCACTTCTTGTAAGTCCATGTCTGCTCCTGGTCATCATCCTTGCTATCCCCCCTGAGGCTAGGGGACATGTGGTGCTCCCTAGCATCCTCCTCAAAGCCCTCAAATCCCATCTCCGTGGGAGGGTCAGAGGGGGGGGGAAGCCTGGCGAAGTGGAGGTGATCGTAGTGGGAGACTGATGCTCTGGCTCTGGGGGTGGCAATGGAGTGCGATGAGATGACTCAGGCGGTGGCAATGGGGTGCGGTGCGATGGCTCAGGTGGTGGCGATGGGGTGCAAAGCGATGGCTCAGGCAGTGGCAATGAGGTGCGATGCAGTGGCTCTGGGGATGGAGAGGGAGTGCAATGCGATGACAGAGAAGGTGGTGAGGGAGACAGCTGCGATGACGGGTGAGGTGGCGAGGGAGACCATTGCGATGACTGATGAGGCAGCGATGGAGTCAGATGCAGTGGCTCATTTCGGGCGAGGGAGGCAGAGACAGTGGCTGAAGTGATGAGGGAGATGGAGGCTGGGGCGAGGAAGGCAGCGATGGAATGGCGGAGTGCCTTAGTGGGTACACAGGTGGCATGGAAGACGGGATCAGCTGGAGGTTAGGTTCAGCACTAGGGGCCAAACATGCCCTCGGTGGAAGGAGACCCTGGGTGTTTCTCTGCTGGTCAGTGGCGGGAGAGGTGTTCTGCTGGTTGAAGGTTGGGGAGATGCTCTGCTGGTTGAAGGCTGGGGAGATGCTCTGCTCATTGAGGGCTGGGAAGATCTTTTGTGGCTCGCTGGTGTAGTGGGGCCCTATTTGAAGAAGTCAGTGATTGTAGTCTGCCTGGCCGCCCTCTTCTTTTCCTCCAGCATCGTCCTATACACCTTCATCCCCTCCTTCAGCCAATTAGCTGTGTCCTGCTTCGTCCTGGGAGAGGGTCGTGTGTGCTCATCAGCGCAGTGATCTTGTCCAGCTTGGTCAGCATCTCCCTCAGAATTGTAATATCGAGGGCTTGCACTTCAGGGACAACCTCTTCCTCCTGTGCCTCCTGGTGCATCCGCTGAATCTCCACTCTGAGGACCTCCTCATTGGTGAGCTCCTCCCTGTGGCTTTCCAGGACCTCTTCCACATCCTCCTCATCTACCCCCCCGAAGCCCGCTTTGTGCCATGGTTCAACAATTTTCTGCTGCACCTGCTGCACCGGTGGAGCTTGCATGCCCTCAGGGAAGTTGGTGAAGGATTGCATGCACTCTGGCCACAGCTACCACCACACTCCATTTATGGTGGGCTGGCTTACTTCCTGCCATTCTGCAGTGATGTTCTCTATGGCATGGCATATATTGTAGCATTTCAAGAACTTCTGCACTGTCATCCTATCGTTGCTGTCACAGGCCCTCACCAACTGCTGCATAGTGCGGCTGAGGTAATACGCTTTAACCCCTAAACCGCGAATGTGTGGGAGGCGGTCCTGGCACTTCCCGCCAGTGGTAATTCGTGCTCTGACTTACTTTTTTAAAATATAGGCCAAAACTAGGCTGAGGCTTCTCCTAAGATTTTTCATATATATTTATATCTTGAAAGGACCGGCTACTTAAAAAGAAAACAGAGGCATCCAACTGACGGCCCACGGCTCGAGCCATTGCCACTGAGCGTCATGAAAGTGACAGCCCGCAGTTAAGTGGTTAATAGTAGCGATCACCCCTTGGTCCATGACCAACTTGGTGTTGGGGGGCAGGAACACCACTTCAATGTTGCTTGCCCACTCCATCATCACGGGAGGGTGACTAGGTGCGTTGTCTACCACCACGAGAAATCTGTTCGCTAAATTCTTTCTGGAGGCATACCTCTTCAGGACACGAGAGAGGTAGGAGTGGAAATATGACGAACAAATGTCGGAAGTCAGCCATGCCTTCTTGCTGGACTTCCAGATCACCCAAAGATTTTCTTTCACATATCCCACCAGACCCCTGGGGTTCCTGGAGTGGTAGACAAGGAGTGGCTTCAACTTGAGGTCGCCCTCGGCATTGCCCCCCGGCGAGAGTGTAAGCCGGTTTTTCGAGGCCTTGAACCCTGGCGTAGACTTTTCCTCTGTTGCAAGATATGTCTTGGAGGACATTCTCTTCCAAAAGATTCCAGTCTTGTCAAAATTCAAGACCTGCTTCGCACTGTAGCCACCCTCCACAATGATGCGTTCAACTTCTCAGGAAACACTGTTTCCGCCACACCGTATCCGCACTCGCCGCCTCACCATACATCTTCACATAGTGGAGATTAGCATGCCTCCTGAAGCAATCAAACCACCCATGGCTAGCCTTAAAGGTCTCACTAGCATCAAGATCCTGCCTCACCTTGATTTCGTCCCATAGTGAGGGAGCCTTGGTGCAAATGATTGCCTGGCTCATGGGTGCCTTCCGCCTGTTCTGGTCCTCCTCCCATGTGCAGAGCATCCACTCCAGCTCCTCCATCGCAGGCTTTCTCTGGTGGGTGATACAGGAGGCGGATAAGGTTGCAACCACCCCAACTGAGCAGCCTTAATGGCCTCCCCCTTCTTGATGATGGTGAAGACAGTCAACTGGGCCAGGTGGAGAGCCGAAGCGATAGCACAGGCACCCTTGCCTTTCTCGTGGCACTTAAGAATATTTAGCTTGACTTCTAGAGACAGAGTTTTACGCACATGCTGTGCAGGAACCTCACTAGCACCAACACTTACAGGCCGCTTACTACCCTGACTAGGGCCTCCACTAGCACCACCACTAGCCCCACCATGTGCAGCACCCTTACCAGACATGATCACACTTATTTAGGCCAAAAATCACACAAAATTGCACTCCACACATGATTAATATCACTGCTCTACTCAAGACACTGCTCACATTCAGTTATGATGCACTACGATAGAAGCTTGTGTATTGTTGGTGATGCAACATGATGCTTGGTGGGCAAGCATAAGGGAGTTCCTCACTTTGAGATGGGTGGTTTGAAAAGACGGATATAGATGAGCGTGGGGTGAGTGATGGTTGTGGGGGCTGCGTGAATGCTTCTGTGCATCCTGGGAGGTGGTCAGGCTCAGCTGGCCATGGGAACGCACATGATTCAAAATATTGGCCTACTGCCTGTGGATGCGACGTTGGAGGGCCCATCATTAAACCGGGGCGCGGCCATCTTCTAATAGGGTAAGATAGTATTTGTTCCCCCATTGCTAAGCCGGGATATCGCATCTAGGGGTATCATATATCAGGGTATGCCTGTATATATATACATGTATAGTTGCAAAAGTCTTTTCCAAAATCTTGTTGAACAGTTTAGAGCCAGTAATTGACAAAATTTTAAGAGAAGAACAGGCGGGATTTAGAAAGGGTCGAGGTTGTAACGATCAGATTTTTATTGTAAGGCATCTAATGCAACAAGCTAATGAGATGAAAGTGCCACTTAGTATGTGTTTTGTGGATTTAGAAAAGGTTTTTTTGATAGTGTTTCACGTGGAGCTGTGATGAAGATTATGAGATTCTGTGGTATACCAGAGAAGTTTGTAAATAATATTAGAAACCTGCATGAAGGTACCTTGTGTAAGGTAAATGGTGGGTGGTTCTTTGAGTGATCCATTTGAAGTTAGGTCAGGAGTGATTCAAGGAGGAGTTCTTTTGCCATTGCTCTTTGTTTTGGTCATGGATTATGTTATGAAAGGTTGGAAGGAGAACAGGTGCAGGAATAAACTGAAAAGAAAATAAGAGGCTGATGGATCTGGACTATGCTGATGATATTGTACTGATTTGCGGAAGTTTTTATGAGATGCAGAAGGTGCTTGATTGTCTGGTGGAGGAAGGAGAAAAAGTGGGATTGGTAATAAATTATGGACAGACTGATATTATTACTATGAAGGTGGAGAACCAAATCGATTGTGTAATTAGGAATAATGTGGTGAAGAACGTAGAAAATTTTAAATATCTGGGAACGATTGTATCATCTAATGGATCATTAAACAGTGAAATTGAGGAGAGGATAAGACAGGCTTGGTGAGCTGTTGGAATGTTGAAATCTGTTTGGAATAATAATATGCTTTCGGTACATACTAAAGTAAAAATTTATAAGTCCATGGTTAGACCAATTTTAATTTATGGGCATGAGTCATGGTACAGTACAATTGCAACAAATCAGAAAGTATTAGGATTTGAGAATAAAATACTGAGAAGGATTCTTGGGGTAAAGTGGCGAGACAGCAGAGTAAGGGATATTACGAGAGTGGAACCAGTTGATGAATATGTGAGACTGTCTCACTGGAAATGGCTGGGACACGTATATAGAAAAGAAGGCAGGTTAATACAGGATGTGCCAGAGTGGACTGCCAGAGGAAGAAGAGGCAGAGGTAGACTGAGGTAAACCTGGTTGAGGGCAGTGAAAAGAGAAGCAGGAGAGGAATGTTGGTGGGACCTGAAGGAGATAGCAAGAGACAAATATTGGTGGAGAGAGTTCATCGAGGCCCAGTGCATCCTGTGGGGTGCCACAGGAAATGACTGATTGATATACAGTAATCTCTCTACTTTCCGTACGACCACTTTCCGGTTACCTCACTGTACGGACATTGTAGGCTGATGGTCGAAACCCCAAAATGCCCAAAAATTGCAAAAAAAACTGAAAAAATACAATTTTTTTTACCGCGGCAGAATGAATTTCCCGCGCGCGCTGACCAGCTCCCTTCCCGCGCTCCCTTCCTCCTGCTAGTTCTCTCTCAACTCCCTTGAAGAGTGAAGAGTTGCCAGATCGTTTGCGGTATTTTCGTTCTTGTTTAAATAATCATAATTCACATTGCTAAGGATTAAGTGTAGTTAAATACTGGATTACTGGACATGCTTCAAGAGCAGTTATGACCACTGTAAAAACCTTAGAGGCGGGGGTAATATTCGTTAACGATCATGGACATGTAAGTACACTGGCAACTGCTAAATATTTTCCATAATCACTTCTAAATTCTCATTCTCTGGTTACATTTTATTTACTTCATGCTTTGTGTCCCATATTTGAGTGCACAGGCTGTGAAAGAGGTGATTTTCTCAGTGATTACCATGTCTCTTACATACGTTCACTATCTAGTCAACTGGTGGACATTTTTGCCCTACACACCTCTAAATCCTAATTTTTCTGGTTACATTTTATTTACTTCATGCTTTGTGTCCCATATTTGAGTGCATAGGCTGTGAAAAGGTGATTTTCTCAGTAATAATCATGTCTCTTCCTTACGTTCATTATGTAGTCAGCTGGCGAACACCCCTGCCTTACTCACCTCAGAATCATCATTTTTGGGTTAAAATTCGATTAATTCATGCTTTGTGCCCATTATTTATGTGAATGGGGTCTTAAATAAGTGCTATGCATGTCTGGTAGGGTGGTTTTCTGATTTATGTTAGGTTAGGTTAGGGTCAAGAATGACCGGTGCTGTTGGTGAACAGTGAACACCTTTGCCATGCCTAACTCTTTCTCTGGTAACAATTTATTTATTTGATGCTATGTATCCCATATTTTAGTGCATAAGATGTGAGAAATGATGATTTTCATAGGGGTTGCCATGTCCGATACTTACTTACTCTGAGCTGCCGCCTCGTGACCACCTATGCCTTACTTACCTCAAATTCATCATTTTTGGGTTAAAATTCAATTATTTCATGCCTTGTGTTCATTATTTAATGCATACGATATGAGAAAGAGTGATTTTCAAAGTGATTTCCATGTCTGATACTTACACTTACTGGCAAGTTGTGAGCACCTATGCCTTACTCACCTCTAAATCATAATTTTTTGGTTAAAATTCAATTAATTCGTGCTTTGTGTGCATTATTTTTGTGAAAGGGGACTTAAATAAGTGCTATGCATGTCAGGTATGGAGGTAGGTAGGTGATTTTCTGATTTAGGTTAGGTTAGGTTAGGGTCATGAATGACCAGTGCTGGAGCTTCAGGGCCACTATCCGGACAAGACCACTCTCCGGTCATGCCTTTGGCACTGTTACGTCGGATAGTGGGAAAATTACTGTATACATATATATATACAGTATATCGTTTTGTTTTGTTTCGTTTTTGAAGGCTCCAACATGCTTGCATGTGTCGCCCTTGGTCACCTAATGGCGGCTCTCCATGCTGCTCGATCTATGGCAGCCTCCCTGTTCAGTCCCTTAACCTCTTCATTACCACACCCCCCTCCCCCAGCCCCCCCCTCTCCCGCCATCAAACCAAATTCCCAGAAGTTCATGCGTGTGCGTGGGGGTTATATCATTTATCATAAGTGCGCTGTTTTTCATTTTATATTACAGTAAGACCTCACTATAAAGGACTAATTGGGGCTCAGGCCAGTCCGAAATACAGTAATCCCTCTAATATTCGGATGTCCAATACTCGGATATACTAACTATTCGGTTATTCTGGCCTGCCCAACCCTCAAAATGCAAAAAAATCCGAAAAAAATCGATTAATTTTCGATTTTTTGGGACCACGTCAGTTTGAATTTCCCGTGCGCGCCGATCCGCTCTGTTTACACTCGTGGCACCACTATCGGTCGCCATTACCCACTCCCCTCCTCCCTCGTGAACAACTCCGAAAATGGCGGCCGAAGTGATTGCTTTTGTGGTGATACCCTACCTCCTACAGTGCTTGATACTGCTCTTCACCTTCTTCATCATGTGTGTGATGATGGCCCCGCCTCCTGAGAAGAGGAAGAAAGTGGTTCTGACTCTGGAGAGGAAGAGGCAGATATTGGACAAGGTGGACACCGGCTGGTCAACAGGGCGCATCTTACGTGAGTTCAACCTCCCTCGCTCCACCTTGTTTGATATCAAGAAGTCCCGAGACAAACTACAGCAGTACACGGCTGATTTCGCATCGAAGACCAGACGAAACGTGCAGAGGAAGGTGATGTTTACTCCTAAGTATGCAGACATCGACCGCTCCACGTTGATTTCGTATCGACAACAACGTGCTGCTGGTGTGTTGGTACGTGGAACGGAGCTGAAAGCTGCTGCTGAGAAGTTCACAAGGCTCCATGGATCGTCACTAGACCACACGGGAATTTACTGTTGTGTACAGTGCAGTGAAGTGATGTTATTCCAGTTATAAAAGAAAAACCTTGGTGAAAGTGTTGGTGAGAAGTGCTGGTGATTCTCAAGTGGAAAGGTGTGTCAGGTGCAACGTCTTCCTGTCAGAGTCTGAGATGATAGAGTGGGTTATTACATCAGGACGGCCGCTTTTTGTTCGTAAGTACCCTAACTTCATGCCTAACGTGTTTTCATCATGCTGTACATGTGTTAAAAAATTACCGAAAATGTTAATCATAATTTCCTGCTTGCTATTTAATTTTTCCATGCATGGTTCTTAAGTAAAACAGCTAGAAAAAAGGTTGAAGCAGTGAATTTCATGTCCGGTCCTAACCTAACCTAACCTATGGTTACCATAAAGATTTTCATGCCTAACCTGTTTTCTAGCTGTTTTACTTAAGAAC
>JAGKTI010021311.1:0-15814 GCA_018397915.1 Birgus latro | reverse complement strand
CTTAAGTCTTTGAAAGCATTCATTATTAACGATGTACTGTAAATTATATTAATTATAAAGGTTTCAATAACCGTTTGACGATAAGATTGCCCAAATAAAATATTATATATAGTTATTTGTATAGATTTCTTTAAAAAACAGGGCCTTACAAAGTTTATCAGATGGTTTAGACACGTTTGAAATTTTGAATTTCAGGACCAATCAAAACGTCCAAGTAAAGTTTTACAAGGATTTTTTTTTCAAGCAGATTACGGTAAATTATGTCATTACTGCGGCAGCTTGTTAAATCTAACCTAGCAAAATATGATGGGGGAGGGAGGCCGCTCGTGGCCTAAGCAGACGATTATTCGAATTTATTCGAGTATTTTCCAGTTTTGCTGTCAAATCAGTTTGCATTATGCTTTCTATTTTAGCATCCTTTGTAAGTTTTCTCTCTTTAGTTTCGAATATCTTGTTACAATTTACAATAGAGCTGTGACAAGGTATGGGCTGCTTGATACTTAGAGGTGATGGTGACAGCTTCTTCACCCGTGCCTACCAGTCATTTTTGTTGGAATTCCGATGTTTTAGTAAGTATAAAATATCGTTGTAATGATACTTTACCTTAATTTGCCTGAACATTTGGAAAAAATCAAGGTACTCCTACACTTTTACCTGAATGTGTCTTGATTGGTTTTGAGAATTTAAAATTTCAGACGTGTCTAAACCATCTGATAAATTTTGAAATGCCCTTCTTTAAATTAATTTATTTAAATAACTATATATATAATATTTTATTTGGCCCAGCTATTGTCAGACAGTTATTGTAACCCTTATAATAAAAATAATATAAAATACAGTTAATATTGAATGCATTCGGACAACCAATCAGCTGCCAGCCTTCAAAAACTTAAGGCTCGTCTCTTCTTAGAGTAGATCGAATAGGCTACAGTTTCTTCTAATGCACTGTGTATTTTTTTGCCTGTTCTCCTTCTCCCCATGTGCTCCCCTCCCCATGTGCTTCCCCTACCACAGGCTTTCCATTCTCTCCCCACGTTCTCGACCCTCCCCCATTTGTACTCTCTTGTAATCCTCCGATCCTCTTTTTTCCCCCCCATTCCTCATGACTCTTCTGCACTCTCCTGTTTTTCCCCACTATACTCCCCTTCTCATTTTGCCCTCGTCCCTTTGGTCTTTTCTGTTATTCCTCCTCGACTGTACTCGCTCACTCCCTGTTATCTTACTCCCTTGTACTGTACCTACTCATCCCCCTCTGTACTCTTTCCTCTACCTCTCTTCTGTCAGTCTTCCATCCTTCTCCCCTTCCCCATGTACTCTCTTCCCTTCTCACCCCACTTCCCGCACGCCTAGGTAAAGGTCCACCTATTTCTAGAGTCGTTAATCACAGCGTTCTATTTTTATGTCCATGCTGAATTGGCTCCATTGATGCCTGTTTTGATATCACCCTTTATGCTCGCCAAAATCTTAAGCTTTTGTGTGATAAGTAGATGGATATGTACATAAATTTATGTTACGGATGCCAGTTTGACAGAGAGATGTGTTGGTAATGAGACCAAATTGCTATGATCATGACACTCAGCCATCAGGTTTTACACTTATACTATATCATGAATTGGATTTTGAAGGGAAGGGGTTGTGTAGATCAGATATTCATTCTTAGATCTTTAGTGGAAAAGTTTCTAGAGATGGGAAAGAAGTTGTATGCGGCCTTCATGGATTTGGAGAAAGCATATGACAGGGTGGATAGACAAGGATTGTGGAAAGTATTAAGAATATATGGAGTAGATGGGAAGTTGTTGAAGGTCGTGAAGAGTATGTATGAGGGTGCTAAGGCTGCAGTGCATGTGGATAGTGAACTTAGTGATTTTTTCTATTTGAAGGCTAGATTGAAACAAGGATGTGTCATGTCTCCATGGTTGTTCAGTCTGTTTATGGATGGGGTTATAAAGAGATAAAAGGTTGGGCAGTGGATGTTGAAGTGGCCCTAGTGAGATAGGGCAGTGTTTGGAAACTACCTGTACAGTTGTTTGCAGATGATGCTGTGTTGTTAGGTGAAGATGAAAGGGAGCTGCAAGGCTTGGTGAATGAGTTTGGGAGAGTGTGTAAGAAGCAGAATCTAAAGGTGAATGTAGGGAAGAGTAAAGTGATGGTCTTCGAGAGAAATGAGGTCAGTGAATGTACAATGAGGCTGGATGAGGAGGAAATGGAAAACGTGAGTGCGTTTAAGTACTTGGGTAATATGATGAGTAAGGATGGAAGTTTAGAGGGTGAAGTGCTTGAAAGGGTGCAACAAGGAAGAAAAGTTGCTGGTTCTTTGAAGGCAGTGATAAGAAACAGGGAAGTGAGCATGGAAGTGAAAAGCTACTACGTGACAGTATCGTGATACCAATTCCAACGTATGGAAGTGAAGCTTGGACCTTGTTGGAGGAACAGAAGTCAATAGAGCAGTGGAAATGAGTTATTTGAGAGGAGCATGTGGTGTTACATGGAGAGACAGACGGACAAATGAGGAAGTGAAGGAGGATTCTGGTGTGGATGTGGATGTGATAGGAAGTGTTAGGAGAAACACACTGAGGTGGTTTGGACATGTGGAGAGGATGGAGAGCAAGAGACTGGCAGGGAGAGTGTGTGTGAGTGAGGTGGAAGGGGGGAGAGGGAGGGGGAGGCCAAGGATGAGATGGAGGGATGGAGTGGAGAAGTATATGAGAGACGGGGGTGTGAGTTGGGAGCAGAGCAGTGGAATGGTGGGGGACAGGGCGACATTTAGACAGTTTGTTTGTGGCCACCCCTTACGGGATTATGGCGTCTGACAATAGACAGATAGATAGACAGATTTGGATCACAAGACGCTTTAGACTTTTTTTCTTTTTTTTTTAAGGTGTTGGAGAAAGAGACTGGTGGAGGATGAGAATCCAGTACTGTAAATAGACGATGTGAAAAAACTCAGAAGGGGATGCTATTATGTAATAATTGTTGTGCTTATGTTTCTATTTTCACTACTGTATTTTGTTCTCGTTCTCATAGCTACAGTAATCATTTGTTTTGCTAATTCGTTTGTCCTCTATTTGAATATCCAATGTTATATTTATTAAAAGTCTGTGGTTTCTATGTTCAAGTCCATATACTGTACAGCGTGTAAGTTTCTGGTAATGCATGGTACCATTCTCTCGTCAGTCTCTCCCATTGTTCAGCATTCTTTATATCTCCCCTTTTAAGCAATAACCTCATCACTGTAAGAAGTCTTGTGTCAGCACAAATGAAATAGGTACTATTGTATATATTGACGGGGTTAACTCAGCACTTGTCTAATGAAGTTGTTATGGAGTAACATGAATAAATGATCTTAATTGTACTGTAAGGCTTAATCATCTTCATCATCATCCCAACCCATATTCTCAATCTAAAAAGTGAGAATGGAGTGAAGATGGAATGAGGAGACTGAATGGAGAGAAAGTAAAAAACTAATGTATTCTTTTCATTTTCTTTTTCTTTTTTCTTTTTTTTTCTCCCAGGAATTACGTGCTGCGTTTGAGGATGAGGGCAAGAAGGTGAAGCAAGGGCGTCTGCTGCTGACCATGGCTGTACCAGCTGGTCAGAATTACATTGACAAGGGCTATGATGTCCCGTCCCTCTCAAGGTACTCAGTCTCGCCTTTCTCATATATACTGTACTAGAGGTGAATGAGGTTAGAAGGAGGGTAGAACAGATGAAAGGCACAGACAGTGAAAAAGAAGGTGGTGGTAGTAGACAGGGGTTTGGTAGGTTTGTTTATTTGATTCTTGCAGACAGACATTAATGTGTGAGCATAAACCCACAGACTTTGCGACAGTCAGTGGGGCTCGAACCCATGTCATGAGCATCCCACAGACATGAGGCCAGTACCAAATTAACTGAGTTACCAAGTTTCCTATGCACACATCTCCCCCTCAAGCCCTCCCTTCCCTCCATGAGACAATAACATAATTAACACTGTCACTGCCATGGTTGAACAGTATTTGGGTATATTCAGGCAGCATCTAGACCATTTTATTCAGCTGAGAGGATTTCTAGCAGTCCAAGGGTTAATCAAGATCAATATAAGCCCTTTGACCACTACAATTCCATGCAGTTTAACTAAGTCATTTTGTGGTAGCCTGAGTAAAATATTGTACAGTATCCATAGAAAGCAAAAGTGTCAGGAGGAGCCTGATCATCTGCTTACTAATTATACCTTAATTGCTCATCAGGAGAATAGTGACCAGGAGTCAGGCTACTTAGTCCAGACATTAAAGATAAGTGACCAGTTGCAGTCCCTGAGTAGTATTAGAGCACTAAACCCTAATGACTCTTTGGATATTCACACTTTGAGTTGCATCTGGTTGGAGTGTCCTTACTTCTTATATTGTCATGTGACCATTTGTCTTATCTCTTCATGTAGAGCCAGCTGAAGGTAACAGTATATCATTGCATATTTCATGCAGTAGCTGGTGTAGATTGGGGAAACAGCATTATTGGTAGCACTGGCACTTTCATAGACAGTTTTTTTGTGATGTACTTGCAGTGTAATGGATAAAAAAAATGTCAGTAAAGGTGACAGCAGGAATTTTTTTATTTATCAGGACCAACTTGCCTAGCCCCAGGCTCCTATATTCCTCATGGGGCAGTGTAAGATTGGATGATGAATGATGGATATTTTTATTTATTAGTTAACTATGCCATCAGAACATCTGTATTTCCCATCCTTTGTCAAGTTGCACTTCATGTATTTTGCTGGCCATGTTCGTTAGTTCCCTCATTTCTTCCTCTTCATTGTCACTCATTCTTTTGTTTTGCATTTCCCACAGAGACCTGGACTTCTTCAACATTCTGAACTATGACTACCACAGTGCCTATGAGCCCTCTGTGAACCACCACGCTGCTCTCATGCCAGCACCAGGCACCTCAGAGTATGCTTGGAATGCCCAGCTCAATGTGGTTTGTGCTATGTTTTATCTGCAGTCTTTTGGCAAGTCTCAGGCCTAGTGGGATAAGTCTGGTGTTTTTTTTTTTTTTACTACTTATACTCAGATAACCCCTTCAGGCTGATGACATCCAGTGTTTTGTATTTTCATCCCACTATAACCAGACAGTATTTTTCAGCATACAGATGACTTTTTGAAGTGAAGGTATTAGATTAACCCTGCCACAGTTTGACATCTTTTCAAAGTGGAATAAAATCTTTGAAGGTACCAGAAATAAAACACTACACCATCAAAGTGAAGGGGTTAGAATCTTCTTGTGAATTATGTCATAAAATTTATTACTTTTAGCTCCATTACATGTTTATTGATAATTGTCACCAGGCCTCTTTTTTCCATCTCGTACTCCAGCTACGGGTTTCCTCCATCACGTTATTGTATTTATCTTTTCCCACGTTTGCCTCCCATTCTGTGCTGAAATACAGTTATGTAGACTGTAGTACAGTACAATATGGTTATATATTTTTCAAGATTTTATACAGTATGTTACTAGGGTCAGCTTAATCAACTTAAGTTTTTAAGTCAACTTCTCCATATTCAGATATTACTGTATTGTAATTAATTGCCTTATGTGCACTTCATGTAACACAGCTGGTAGCCGTATCTTTTACTCTGCATGCTTGTTGTTTTCTCTTTCTTACACACTTTACCCTTTCTTTGTTTCTTTGCAATATTTCTGAGTTTGCTTCACTACCTTTTAGTACAGGAATACACTATAGGGTGTAGTTTTCCTTTTCACTGGAACCATTGCTGTGTATTACATTCTCTGACCTTTTCTCTCCTCTCCTCCTTTTCTACCCCTTGCCCTTTCTGTCTTGTTTGCCCATCCATCTATTCATTATCCAGTCCTTAACAGCCTCATCAGGAGTATAGGTGCTCTGGGCTGGGCTGTTATATTTAGTCCACTTGTGAAAATATTGTGGTACGTGAAGACTCTCACCATCCACTCACTCAGTGTAGTGCTGCTTTCAGGTTCCTGCTCTTTCCTTTCTTCCTTCCCTCCTCTTCTGTCTTTCATTCATTCTTCCCTCTTCCTTCTGTCTATGGGTGACTCTGCACTGAGTGAGAAGCCGAATGGTTTCCTATACACCAGGAAATCATTTACTACGCTGGGTGGTAAGTTGGTAACCATATAACCAGATTATGGCACCTGGTGGTTTAGTGGGTAATTAAGGCACTCCTGTCAGATTGAGCTCTTGCAGGTTTATATCCAAAAGGTGGTTGGGGTTTATTGCTCACGTAATGCCACTCAGGGATGAGTGAGGCTGGACACTTTCATCATAAATGTCAGGACCAACTTGCATAGCCCCGGGCTTCTACGCTCTTCATGGGGCAACACAGGATTAGTTGATGAGTGAATGTTAAAATCAGGTGCTTTCCCACACCTTTTTCTTAGGTGATGAATGCATGTTAAAATCAGGTGCTTTCCCACACCTTTTAATTCCTTCCTTACATCTCAGGACTGGACAGTGAAATACTACATCTCACTGGGGGCCCAGAAAGACAAACTTGTGATTGGTATACCAACATATGGCCGCTCTTATACACTCCTCGATGGCAACTTCACTGACTTTGGGGCCTCGGCTGATGGTCCTGGAGAGCAGGGGAAGTATACTAGAGAGAAGGGGTTTATGGCATTCTATGAGGTGAGTTCTGAAGAAGTTGAGCTGTACTCTGTTCACTTTAGGTTAGCCTTAAATTGCCATCTCTTCTTGTTGAATGCCGAGGTGTTTAGCGATTAGCACAGGAATGTGCATATCACAAAAAAATTGTTATGGAAAGATGGAGAGCCATAGTATAATCCTGTTTTGCCACTGAGCTGCAAGAAGTAAGCTGCAAAGTGATAATATCTGGTGACAATATGTTTAGCACCTACCTTGTTCCCTGACATTAGTAATAACAGAATTAGAGAACTTTGGATGTATTTATAGCATATAGATAGAGTAAACCCTTCTTAAGTCGAACTATATGGGGCTCTAGGTTAGTTCAATTTACCAAATTTTATGATTAACCGAAAATAATTGAAAAAAAATATATGTATATTACCCCCCAATAGTCGCAAATTATATGTGATTACTTTTTTATTAACTCTAAACTAAAGAAGCATTTAAAAAGCAAGAAAAATAAATAGTAAAAACAGTTCGGTGTATGTCATAGGGTAGGGTAGGATAGGATATGAGGTTGCATTGGTGGAGGGGTGCAATAGTCACTTAATTACATAAAGATCTGCATTTATTTATATCACTTTACAATCAGTTAAACTAAAATGTAACCCTTGGAATATAATCAGTGAAAATGTAGCACTTGGAATATAAGAAACTAAAATGTAGCACTTGGAATATAAAAAACTAAAATGTTACCCTTTGAATAAACACTAAGTCACACCTCGGTCAGAGTTTGACTTAACGGAAATTTCACCTTCTGCAGCGTCGACTACTTATGATTTACTGTCAGTCTGTCTCTCCATGTAACTTCACATGCTCCTCAAGTAACTCATTTCCACTGCTCCTACTCTTGACTTGTGTCCTTCTAACGTGGTCAAAGCTTCACTTCCATTTGATACCAACTCTGACATATGGAAGTGAAGCTTGAACCATGTTGGAAGGACACAAATCAAGAGTGAGAGCAGTGGAAATGAGTTATTTGAGAGGAGCACGTGGTGTTACATGGTGAGACAAAGTGACAAATGGAGAAGTGAAAGAACGTTGTGGTGTGGATGTGGATATGATAGAAAGTGTTAGGAGAAGTACATTGAGGTGGTTTGGCCATGTAGAGAGGATGGAGAACAAGAGACTAATGAGGAGAGTGTATGTGAGTGAAGTGGAGGGGGGGAGAGGGAGTGGGAGGCTAAGGATGAGATGGATGGGTGGAGTGGAGAGGTATATGAGAGAGGGGGGTGTGAGCTGGAAGCAAGGCAGTGAAATGGCAGGGGACCAGGCAACATGGAGGCAATTTGTTTGTGGCCACCCCTTATGGGATTAAGGCATCTGGCAATAGATAGATAGACAGATATATGCAGTATATATAAAGAGAGAGAGAATATTTTTTAGTTCGGTACAGCTGTTTCAGTAAACTCTTTGCGTTTTACCAGTGCCTTAAGGTATTTTATGTTGGCTGACTCGAGATGATTTTGTTCAGCTGGAGACTTCTGGCAGTCAGGAGATTGAAGAAACTAATTTGACTCTTCAACAACTAGAAATTCCCTCAGCAGAGTACAACTGTGATGGGGTCTAGATTTAGCATAAATTAATTATTCAAGCGCATCCATGATGGTGGAGGAATGAATTCCTTATTCAGTTTTGTAACCCATGTTTAGAAGATTAACAATTCTTTTTATGACTTTGCTCCAGGTGTGTGAAAATATTGCTTCCAATGGATGGCAAGTGAAGAAGCCATACCCGCGTCGAATTGGACCATATGCCTTCACTGGTAATCAATGGGTTGGCTATGATGATGAGAAGATTGTGGCAAGGAAGGTAAGGGCATCAACACATTTATAAGTACAGTTTGGGAAATAGAAATTCACTGAATTCAGCATTGTTTTACTTCTGACTTTCCTCTCCCAATTAATATTCCTAAATTGTCAGGGGGTTTAGTATGTTTCACTATTCATGCATGATTTTGTGGCAAGGAAGCTAAAGTCGTCCTCAGATTTATATGTACAGATGGAGGCAAAAGTTTACCTTGTACTTCTCCCTTTCTCTTCCTTACTCTCTGCTGGCTAATATTTCTGAGTTGAGAGAGGCTTGGTATGTTCTCTGTTCCACCCATCCATCCATCATCCAATCCTATGTCGCCCCATGAGGAGCGTAGAAACCTGTGTTTAGGCAAGTTGGTCCTGACATTTAAGATTAGAGTGACCAGCCTCACTCATCCCTTAGTGGCATTACATGAGCAATAAACCCCAACCACCCCTCGGATATAAACCTTCACCGGTTCAGTGTGATTGGAACGCCTTCATTACCCACTAAACTACCAGGTGCTAAAATTTAGTTATATGGTTACCACCCAGGGTAGTAAATGGTTTCCTGGTGTACAGGAAACCATTTGACTTGTTGCTCAGTGTAGAGTCACCCACAGGCAGAAGGAAGAGGAAAGAATGAGAGAAAGACAGAAGAGGGAGTGTAAAGTCATCTGTAGGCAGAAGGATGAGAAAAGAATGAAGGAAAGAAAGACAGAAGTGGATGGAAGAAAAGAAGGTTGGGGAAGAGGCAAGGGCAGAAACCTGAGAGCAGCACTACATCGAGTGAGTGGATGGTGAGCGCCTCCACCTACCACTATGTTCGCTGTTCACAGATGATTTTCTTTGTTGTCACATCAGGAAGGAAAGCGATGGATATGCTCTAAGTGTGAGCAAAGTGCAGTTCATTATTGTGGTAGGCATTTTTGGGGGGGAGGTTCCCCCCCTGACTCACCCATAATCTTAGCGACAGTTGATGATAGTTGCATTGTGTAGTTCCTTCGCATTCGAGGCAGTCTGCCTAATGAACTTGTTAACTGTATTTCACTTTTCCATTAAGCTGGAACACTCCTCTTACTTAGCTGTTTCCAAAGTAATGATGATTCCCACCCCTCAGCTATCATCCAGTAGCATTAATCTGTGGTATTTACCATAATCTTTGATTCTGTCCACAGCAGGAATATTCCGAAGCACCATTTTCTTATAACCTTTCTGACAGGTTCATTGTAGGTCCCATCAGGGACCTACACTTCTTTTAGATGCCATATGGTCTTGCTTTCAGAAATGATTAAACCTTTTCCCGTGAACAAATTCTTAAAGGTCTTCAACTAAGACTGTTATTATTTTATTTACTTTAGTTGCTATGCTGACTGTTTTGTAGTCTTCACACTGGCTTTTTCGCACCTTTTAATCACTAATTTACTTTCCAGTTAAAGATGTTGTTGGATAATTTTGTGCACAATCTTTAATTGATGTGTGACACTTAACTGTGCTCAGTTACTATTCCTTCATGCTAGTACTTATATTACCACACCATACCCAAGCAGTTCTCCCCAACCCTAACACCAGGCTGAGTATGTACGAGAGAATGGACTAGGTGGCATCATGTACTGGAGTTTGGATAATGATGACTTCAGGGGAATTTGCAATGGGGAGCAGTACCCATTGGTGGAAGCTGGCAAGAAGGCACTTTTTGGTGGTGATGAGTCTCGTGCTAATGAGGCCAGGGACATCCAGAGTGCATCCTCCACCACTCCAGGGTAAGTTGGCAAACGGTTGACTCACATATTTGATAATTCATTACATCCTACACTAGTAGCAGCTGTGGCTCAGTGAGTTAGAGAGCTCCACTCTGACTGATGGGTCGGAGGATCGAATCCACCCAAGGGTCATTAGTGGACTTCAGGAGGGGCATCCGGTCATAAAATTCTACACGCTCCAATCCAAGAGTCCTCTACCCAGGGGCAACACCTCAGCCCTTCGGGGATACCAGGTGTAAAACCAAATTATTATTATTCATTATTACATCCTACACTCCTCGTGGGGCAACATAGGAATGGATGATGATTGAAAAGAACTACATTCATTTTCTCCATACAAGTAGTCCTGATTATGTTACTTGTTTTAACTTCATTTTTTGATTATTTATTTTGCTATTAAATCCACAAAGTTAATATAATAGTTTTCCTAATTTTTAGCACCAGTTTAAAAAGTGATAATTTGGAACATACAGTATTCCAGACTTACAATGATGACTGTCTGTGCTGTAGAGTATTAGTTACAGATCAAGTGGACAGTTACTGACATACATGTCTTTCTCTCTGTCCTTCCAGTGCTTGAGGTAGCTAAAACAAAGCAAAATAATTGTCTGAGAACTGTAATGAATGTTTATGAGTTCACTTGGACTGAGTTCAGTGATAGCTTGCATGGTCTTATATATGGTGCCAGATATGACTTCATCCAGTCAGTAGATATCCAGTTTTTCAGAAATGTTGGTATTCAGACTCTGTTTAAATTGCTCATACATATTTACTATATAGTACTGTATTTTTGTTATTGCTAGTAGGTTCAAATTTTCACACACATGTACAGTGTAGGTCACATATTCAGTATTCAGCATACACCTCTTCACATTGGTTTCCAGTTTATGCTCATTTTGTCACAAAAGTTCAGTATCTCTTATGAACTGATTTTTTACCCATCTATTGCCATATTGTTACTGAAATCCAGAGCAGGAAATGAAAGTGGATTATTGACCACCTGTCAGATGTTCTGATGTCTCACCTAGATATTAAGTGTTTCAAAAGACCTTGAGAACAAAGGAGAACAGAGCAGTGTTCTCTTCAGGAAAGAGCTTTCATGTGTTGCACATCTACATCCCTTCAAGATAAGTATTCACATATTTGACTACATGGTTTGATGAATGCCTCTGTCTGATAATAAAATCACATTATATCGGTGTAGTGAATAAGAGAGTTGGTGGCATTTCATTTAAAAAATAAAATTGGTGGCTACATTCAGGTGGACCTGTACAGCAGCATGTGTTCTCACATGTACATATCCATCCATCTGATGTTACAGTTTTTCTCACAGAGAGAGCCCTGCAAAGCATCTGTAGACATACCTTAGATTTGATTCTGGGTCTCTTGAAAAGTGTAGGTCCAAATTACATTGGATGAGTCTTAGCTTTCATACTACTGTATTTACCAAGGCAAGGGCACCAGTTGAAGGTAATATAATATATTCCAAACATTCTAATTCCACAGAACAGATTTCTAGTGGTAACAGTGGTGAAACTCCTTTCAGTGTGTTTATTTTTTATTTTTATTTTATTTTATTTTTTTCCCACCTAAGCCACTGTACCTGGCCTGCAAACATGAGCACTGTATTCTCAAGCATGATGTTGGCTGAAAAAGCTCATCAGATATATTGGGTGACACTAAATAAGGGTTAATTTTCAGGTAGGCTCTTTCAGGTATGTCTGAATGCCTTGTGGGGGGACTCTGGATGAATGCAGATTGGTCTGAGGTTGTACAAAAGCTGGATTTTATTTTTGTATTGTTTTCATCATCTGAATCTCTACCTTGCACCTGTATGAAATGCCAGAATGATTAAGGGATGCTTATGGGCTCTTACAAAGAGGGATGGACAGAAATACAAATACAGCCAATAACATTATGGCAGTTTGATGGATTTCTAATTTGTCATTAAAGGATATGTTACAATGTAGAGTCAAGAGGTTGGCTGCATCTACAAGATGCTGTGAAGTGTAATGTTGGGGGTAGCTGAGAAGGTCAAGATACAGAGAGGAGACTTGGGGAAAATGTTGTATGAAGAGATGTATGAGTGTGGGTGGAGGGCATGTAAAGTTGGACAATTCTTTATTAAATGCTGATGAATATGAGGAGGAGGGAATGGAGCAAAGTTCCAATGGTATGTATATAAAGTTTCTTGTAGTTCTTTAAAGTGTAGTAACAGTTCACTATCATTACTTACAGTTTTGCACAATTAGTAGGCTAAGGTAAGTATGCTTCCCTACATATTTCATTGCCTACTGATCTAGTGCTTTTGAAATGATTTTTGATAAAATATCTCTTTTGATTACATGTAGTGTTTGGTGCCATTAATTTATTGTAACTGTGGTAGCTGTACTGTGTGTACATATTAATATACTGTACAGTAATGTCTCGCTATATTAGACTGACTGGAGAAAGATCCAATATGGTAAAATGTAAAGCCTGATAAGCAGAATAAGTATTCACTACACCCCACCCTCGGCTATCACTCCTAATTGGTGCTCCCATGGCTGCGCTATAGCCGAAAACACAATAGCCGAAGTGAAGAACTTATGGTAATAATTCTAATTGGTGCCATGACCTCAGTGTTTACCCCTAAGATACCCGTTTTGTACCACATACTAACATATTATAGTAAAAAAATGAGCATACTGTACAGACTTTATCAGCATGCTCCACTATTTATAAATAAAGAAGATGGCGGCCGCTTCAGCTGTGTACTGCAAGTGCTCCAACTGTGGACTTTTTTCACTTCTGTGAGGAGGTTGAACTTCACCAAATTCATTGTGTTAAGTAATGAAACATTTAAGAGTCTTTGGGTATACTGTAGTGACTAGTTTATAGGTTTGTTTGTAAAACCGCTATGAAAGTGTTGGTGACGAAGCACCTATCTCTAAGCCAAGACGAAGTATAAGGCCTCCCATCATCATCATCACATATATAAAAGTAGTTATTAATGTATTATAGTGGGCTTTATTCACACTTGAGCATACAGACTTTATCAAATGAACTTCTTCAATCACTGCTTGAGTAGCATCCTCCGCCATCTTGAATGTTTTGGTTGGTCAGCTGATGTGTCCACTTGGCCAAGCTTTTTTTCGCATGATCCACAAGGCTGGTGCGTGATAAAGGAATTTGGGTAGGTTTTTTATACATGTGTGATAGCGGTAAAACGCTATAGCAGAACGTGCGATAGCCGAGGGTTGGGTGTATAACAGTTTTTATAGATATGTCATACCACATTATCCAAAAATGTCCTATGCTTAGGTGCAGGTATGAGACATTATAAAGTAAGATATGACTAATACAATGCTGGAATCAGTACTTTATTGATTTTGCTTGAAGAAATGTGTATGCTTGTAAATGGAGTTGATATAACTAATAAAACCAAAAAGTATGGTTCAGCATTAGCTACCTTAAACTTTTCCTGTTTATATTAGGTGAAGTCTGATGGTAAAGAAAATGTAAGTTTGAAATGTTGAGTAAAAGTGAAAGTTCAAAATAGCGAGGCTTTATTGTACTCTAGTTGAAGTCTACAGTTGTCTAAAGAAAAAGATGTGATTTTTCATGTTTACAAAGTAATGATTTGTAGCATTTAGCTTTTAGTGTAATATCTTTCTCTATTATACTTCAGTTTGATACTGTATTTGATTATCTTTCAGCCAAGCCTTCTCAGCAGTATACCTGTATTGTAGTACTGGTCACAAATCTGTTGTAGTGTTTCATTACCTGCACAGCTATTATTTTTATTCCTAGCACTTGTTCAGCACTCTTAATGCACCAGTTATATGCACTTAAATCATACAGTACTATACAGTATTTAATGCATACATTAGGTAAGATGTATGACCAAATATAAAGCTGTTACAAGCTATTACATAAATAACATGCCTTAATATCCTAATGCAGTGAAATATGTGTGCCACAACAAAAATTAATCCTTCATAATACAGCCAACACAAGATGTGACCCTTGACTCAAATACTCCCGACACAAGGATTGAATCCTCAATTTAAAAACAGCCAACACAAGGAGTGAACCATGACATGGGTATGAGCTACCAGAACCTGTTGACACCAGACACAGTGACACATTTGCCCATCACATTATTTAGCACAGCATTACTTAGGCAGACACTTAAACTCCAGTAAGTGTTACACCATATTTGAGTTTTTTACAGGCATTTGTTATCATAAGTCAGAAATTTGTTCCATGTATATACAGGTATACCTTGATGTACGATACCTCTAGATATGATACTCCAGCTTAACGATGGGGGTAGAAATACCACCATACCTGGCCTAATGATGGAAAAACCCCAGTTTAACGATGGGTTTTGATTTTTTTTTTACAGATTTTGATGATATTTTAGACTAAAATTGTGTGTTTAGGTTGATTTGTAAACTGTTTTTAGACTTAGATTAATGTGTTTTAGCCGTAGGTGGGGTGAACATTGTCTTTTTGGGGTACAGTTTACTAAGCTTGATTTTTCCAGACTTATATATGATGATTTTCAGATTTTATTTGTTGGTTTTAGTGAGTTATTTACAGGTGTTAGGCATAGGTTAGCTTCTTTTACAGCTGTTAGGCCAGTTAGATTGGCTTTAAACTTGTTTTTGGGCTCATTTGGGTGGGTTTTGGACTTGGTGGGGAGGAAACCCAAGGCTAAAAAATGCATCCCATTACTTTACATGTTAAATATACCCCAATATACGATACCCTGCCTAATGATGGGTTTTACCTAACTAATTGCATCGTAAAAGCGGGGTATACTGTACCTGCACATGTATATATACACAGGCAAATCCCGATATACAGTACTCTTGTATGCAATACCCCGGATTAGTGATGAGGGTTGAAATACTACCCTACCCTGCCTAACAATGGCCAAGCTCCTGTTTAACAATGTGTCCTCCGATTTTTCGTCCGGGAGTGTTGGACCAAAAGTTTGAATCATGCGCTTTTCCGCGGCCAGCTGAGCCTGCCAGGATGCACAGAAACGCTCACACAGCCCCCTCACCCATCGCTTGCCCCGCACTCACCCATATCGTTCTTCTTGCACAAGCCGTCTCTGAGTGAGAAACTCTCTTACACTCGCCTACCCCACTTCATGTTGCATTGCCAACATTACACAAACTGCTGTCGTAGTGCATCATAACTGTGTCTCAGCAGTGCCATGAGTAGGGCAGTGATAGTAATCATGTGTGGAGTGTGATTTTGTGTGAACTATGGCCTAAATAAGTGCGATTATGTCTGATAAGGGCACTGCATGTGTTGGGGCTAGTGAGTTATTTACAGATGTTAGGCTTAGGTTAGCTTCTTTTAGAGCTGTTAGGCCATTTAGATTGGCTTTAAATTTTTTTTTAATACTCATTTGGGTGGGTTTAGGACTTGGTTGGTGGGGAAACCCAAGGCTCAGAAATGCATCCCTTTACTGTACTTTAGATGTTAAATTGGCCCCAATATTTTACTTAACCAATTGCATCATTAAACCAAGGTTCGCCTGTATGTATATATATATATATACAGTAGGCGCGGAAAGTATTGACGTTTTTGCCTAC
>JAGKTI010021309.1:0-15815 GCA_018397915.1 Birgus latro | reverse complement strand
GAGCTGAATAAAACCGTCTGTAGGCAACACGAATAAAATATAATGACTTGGAACTGGAGGGGTTAAGGGTGAGTGTAGTTGTGGTTAGTGGATAATTTGTGGTCTTTCAATTCCATCCTATTAACCAGTTCCCGTCTTAAATCTCTTCCCCTCACACAGTCTGTTGTCCTAACCTTGACCGCAGATCACCACATCGCCTCGCCTTCCCCTTCCTCTCCTCCTCCTCTTCTTTATTCTTCTCCACTCCTCTCTTCCTTTCACAGCTTTTCACCCCTCTCTTCTCCCTTCTTCCCCTCTCCTCTCCATTTTTCATTCTCGTCTCTCTTCTCTTCCTCCCCTTCTCCCCTTCCACTCCTTTGTCTCCTGTCTCCTCACCTTCCCCTTTTTTCCCTTCGTCTCTCCTCTTCCCCTTCCTATTCCACACGCTCCATCATCTCCTCTCACCTCTCACCTCTTTCTTCTTACTTTTGTCTTTCCTTCCTCCTTCCTCCTCTCTCCCCTTTTCTCACTCCTCTCTTCCTCCTCCTCTTTTCCTCTACACTTTTCAACGTTCTGAATGTATGAAAACAACGCTAATAAGAAGCCGTTAGTTTAAACCAGTAATAAGACTCTCTCTCTCTCTCTCTCTCTCTCTCTCTCTCTCTCTCTCTCTCTCATACACACACAAAACATCGAGAGAGAGAGAGGGGGGGGGGAAGCAGGAACACCGCTTCCCCTCACCATGACGTAAGACGGGATAACTAATCTAAATTAACGATTGGCACTTCCGGCCCTCAGATTACGAGAACAGAGCCTCTCTATTTAGTTCGTTTATTTATTTATTTTTTTATTTTGGTTATCGCTCTATGGGTCCTCCAGTAATTCACCTTTTTATTTCGTTTATCTCTTATGGTTTCGTTCACCACTTCACATTGCTTTTATTACATTTATTCATTAACTCGTTGACCAGTTCAGCCGTATTTTATTTATGTAGTTTATCATTTTGTTTCGTTCACTAATTCACTTATTTTATTTTGCTTTTTCACCTCGTTACGTTCACTAATTCATTTCTTTTTTAATTTCACTTATTTTACTTCGAACCCGTTCGTTATTTTTTCCTATTTCACTTTTTCACTTCGTTTCGTCCACTATTTTTTTGTTTTCAATTGCACATTATTTTTCGCTTCACTTTCTTCACTTTTTCGTTTATTTTTATCATTTTGTTTCGTTCACTATAAAGCACTTTTTTATTAACTTTGCCTTTTTATTTTTTTTCATTTCGTCTCGTTCACTAATTCACTTTTTCATTCGTTTTCATTTATTATAATTTGTATTTCGTCTCGTTCAATTATTCATCTGGTTTTATTAGTTTATTTCCTTCATTTATCACCATATGTTCAGCAGGTTTACTTTCATCGTTTTATTTTATTACTTTATTTGTTACATGGCCGGTTAAAAAATCCACTTAATTATGGTTCACATACTCATTCACCTGTCAACTTGTATTTTTTATCTATTATTCATTCATTTATCGTTTTATTGTTCTTTATTCATTTATCGTTTTATTGTTCCTTCATACATTTACATTTATCAACTTCATTCTGCCTTTTATTTAGCTGCTTCATTATTCATTTTATTTATCTCCTTAATTCTACCTGTTATTTCAACTTTTTTTTTTTGGCTCGTCCCTTCTGCTCGAGTACGCCATTTGATTCTCTCCTGCTTCCAGACGATTTTGTTCAGCCCAGGGAAGGCTTTTTTCGAGCTGAAGGGGTTGGATGGAGCTTTAGTCAACCCCCCCCTCCCTCCTACGCTACTTGGGGAGTCTTACTAAACTGAATAAAATCGTCTGAAGGTGAAAGAATGAAATAAGATGCGCGCCGTCGGTTTGAAGGGGTTAAGCGTGTTGTGTGTGTGTGTGTGTGTGTGTGTGTGTGTGTGTGTGTGTGTGTGTGTGTGTGTGTGTGTGTGTGTGTTTTACCGCTTACCTACGTCAGCGTGGAGAGAAGACAGGGGAGGGAAGGAGAGAGAAGAGAATGGGGAGCAGAAGGGAAGAGGAGAGGAGAGGAGAGAGAGAGAGAAGAGAATGGGGAAGAGAAGAGGAGAGAAAAGGAGTAAAAGAGGGAGAAGCGGGGATAGGAATAAGGGAAGAGACGACAGAGAGAGAGAGAGAGAGAGAGAGAGAGAGAGAGAGAGAGAGAGAGAGAGAGAGAAGGAGAGGAGCTAGAATGGGGCCAACAACTGTATCACTGATTATATTCGAGGCTGGTATGGTGACAGTCTGAAAGAGCATCATAAAATTCGTGATAATTTGTAACGAAGCCAGCGTATACGTCAGAGAGAGATAGAGAGACAGAGAGAGAGAGAGAACGGAAGAAAGAAAGAAAGAAAATCGTGTTCTAATGCGAAAGAAAGAAAGAAAATCGTGTTCTAATGCGAAAGAAAGAAAGAAAATCGTGTTCCAATGCGTCACGTTTCGAATCTTTGAGGCAGTGAAGATTTTTTTTTTTAATCCCCCCTCAAGTCGGTGACATGTTTCAGCGGTGTATCCTTGCCACCTCCAGACGATTTCATTCAGGTTCTGGGGGACCTCTTATAATGAATGGTAAATAAAGGGGGTAGGACCAATAAAATTAAAAGGAAGTTATAGGACTGAAGGGGGGCTTAAACACTGCCAGGGACATGAGGTGGCCTCCTCCGGCTTAACTGCTCTGTACTATGGAGGTCTGGCCTTGAACCCTCTCACACCCGAGCCCCTCAGGATCGCCAGAAGGGGTAATAAAGGATTGGCTGTTATCCTCGCCAAAAATTAGTGCCAAATAAAGAGAACGTCAAGTGTGTTACAATTTATCAAGGTACAGTACAATCAGTGCAATTGGTGAGGACATAAAGGTGTGCTGCGTGCTGGTAATTGCCACGGAACTTATACCAGTGTGTATAAATTATGGCGCAGACTACACAGTTAAAAGAGAGAGGCAGGGAATGTATAATCATTTTCTAAACATTGGGGCATAATGAAATTGCTTTGCGAAATACGCTGTAATTTATCTCTTCCTGAACTATTTTATTACGTGGAGAATGTTCGTGAAACCTTACCTAATCGATAACGAAACTGTTGTAGTGCAGTCGCGAACGGAAATGTCGCACCGCCTAATAGATGATCAGAAATGAATATCGTGCATAATTTTCCGATCAAGTATAAAAGTGCTTGATGCGGGAGCTTCAGGACCCTCTGGCTGATGCCCTTGTTGTGTGGTATGGGAGGATGGCTTTGAGTGGTGTAGTGTGTGGTGTGGTGTGGTGTGGTGCGGTGTGGTGTGGTGTGGCTCCTAAGTCTCGAGTCTGTGAGAGTAAAGAATCCCGCATCCGCAAATCATTAGTGGGAAACAAACGGACAGAGCCTCCCCTAGAGATGTTCCTGAGTATAAAGATCTCATGGGTTCCAAAGCTCATTTCACAGATTCCAGAAGTCAAAGCTCAGTTTCATTGCCTCGTCATTTATTGTAAAAAAGTGAATCAATATTTATGTCCACGCTTGGACAATGTTCAAGCCATCTATAGAGAAAGGTGAGAATATCGTGACTATGGTAATAATAGGAAAGTAAAATAAAATAAAGAATAGAGAACAAGATATATAGTATCGGGTACGTTCTGTTCTAACTGATCATAACATTTTCTTAGACAGAGCAATTGGTCATCCTGGTCTTACAATATGTGTACTGAGAGCCTCTCCCCGGGCCCCTGCACCTTTAATTGGGCAGTAAAGGATTAGATAATGATGGACCGAAGAACAGAGCAGTATACAAGAAAATTAATAATGGAGAGAGATTAATTTGATACTGCAGATCCCTTCCTGTCCCACTGATAAACACACGCAGGATGTGGAGTTGCCTGGATGAAAGGGAGTGGGAAGGATGGTGTATACAGTATACTCTGTCCACTTTAACGTGGTTTAAATTTGCCATCTGTATATATCTTGATGGCGGGGTTGTAACGAGTTTAACACTAGAATATGGTACTAGTCATAAGGAAGTGCTGTGGAAAGAAGTAGGATGCCGGGGAGTAGGAAAGGGTTGGCTGGGTGAACAGGAATGGGAGGGATGGACTGCACACCTTTCACTCTAACTTGGCCTAAAATTGCCATCTCTCCATCTTGAGCTGCAACAAGAGATGAACATTAGAATATGGCAACAGTCACAAGGAAGTGCTATGGAAAAGATTTAGAGCCGTTGTTGTCTTATTCTGCCACTGAGCTACGAAAATGATGTCTTCAGAGTGATGAAGTAAAATTCTCTTAGTGCTTTAAGTCTCTCTCTCTCTCTCTCTCTCTCTCTCTCTCCCTCTCTCTTCTTTCGTCTTTCTTTTTTTCTTTTTTCCTCGTCTTCGTCTCTTCCTCGTCCTTTCTGGCCACCCTTCTAATATTCATGGTACACTCTCCTCCGACCCTGCTTCCTGACAGACAAGTGCCAAGATAAGACCTCCAGGCGCAGTGGTGACTCCTCTCTCTCCATCTTGCTTTCTCCAGACGGTTTTATTCAGTCTTGGGAGAACGTTAGACTTTGGGGAGATTACATGCAGCTTTAATCTCCCCCTTTACTAGGAGGGGTTGGATGCTGGGTTGAGTGAAATAGTCTGACATAAGCTAGAACAGTAGTAGTAGTAATAGTAGTAGTAGGTCGTAGTCATGGTGGTGGTGATGGTAGTAGTAGTAGTAGTAGTAGTAGAACTCGGGCTCATCTGAATCTAAACTAATGTCCTGTAAGGGCTTCTTAACCCCTTCGGTACAGTTAGTTTTTTTTTTTTTTTTTTTTTTTTGGCTTTATCCATGTTACCGTCAAGCTCCTTTATTATTGGTGTTAAGTACTCCTTGCGGTGAAGGTTTAAATGCAAACAGCTTTCATTGACTCTTTCCACTACAAATGATCAGTTTCTTGAATGGAACTATGTTCAGTTTTCTTTGGAAAGGATAAATGTCGCGGACTCCCAGCTTTTTATTTTCATTTTGTATTAAAAAAAAAAATCCCCTGGAAAAATGCCCTGTACTAAAAGGGTTAAAGATAGAAGCAGCATGGTTACTCCATCAGTAGGCTGGAAGAAGAAGAAAAATGGTGTTGAGTACTTCCCAAACACCACGGTTATAACATTAAAACGATCTGCTTCCCGCTGTGGTCTGGGAAGGCAGAGGTGGTGCCGTTACAACCCGCGAGGGAGGCACAGTAGTGAGTCAGTCAGGTGGTAGAGAGCTGGACTGTAATAGGACAGGACGCGCGTTCAGTCCCAGTCTGGGGCTGAGAAGAATTTGGGGATCTGAATTTCGTCAAAACAGTTAATAGAGCTTCCACTCCACCCATAGACATGTTATAAAAACACTCTGGCAAACAGTACAATACCAGTTCTGAAAGAGGCAGCTTTGGCTGGTATTCAGTAGGGATCGTGGGTATAATTGCCTTAAGCAATGACTTCTGAAAGTAAGTGGCGGCCTCTTTTGCACATGGGAGGACTGCTTGGCCTCGGGGTTGGGTTTTATTGACTATTGCCAGAGTTAGATCATAAGTAAAGTGCCGTGCCATCACCCAGTTACTCCATAGAACCACAGATGACACGTGTCCCTCTTGCAGAACAGACCCACACGGCATAGCACACATAATGGAGCACTGCACAGCACATCCCTCACCAAGATGCAGACACATCAGCGGTGTAACAAACCTATGGGACGACCCTTTAGAGGCAGTAACTTACTTGCGGTCGACTATGAAAGGAGATGTAGAGTGACAGTGAAAATAACAGGAAATGTGATGATAGAAATAAATGTTAATGGCAACAATGAAAGTGAATTATACAGCTATAGCGATACTGAGACTGACAGTAGTACTGATGATAACAGATGACGAGTGATAATGATGGTGAAAATGATTGGTAATGTCGTAATGGTAGTGAAAAACAAGAAAAGACTTTTCATAGACCTGCGGCGAAACAATTGCAGCCAGTTTGTAAAAAGTTTCTCTCTTTGAAACTCAGAATGTGAAACAGTTTTATTAAAATGCCTCCTTTTTGCCAGAATTGAAAATTGTTGAATAATCAGCTAATGCATCATCTGACGCAACAGCTGACATGTCATATCAACTCAAAATTTCAGGCAGTGCAACTTTGTATTTCATAAGTAGCTAAAATCATCCTAATAGCTGAAACTGAAAATTGCCTAATAGTCAGCTGACGCAACAGCTGATATTTTAAATAGGCTCAAAATTTCAAACTGAGCAACCTTGTATTTCATAAGAAAATTGCTCAGTGCTCTTCAAGAGCAGATATTGGAACTTTCTACGAAGGAGAGAGAGAGAGAGAGAGAGATTCCCCGTGTGTACCATTTATAGACTAGTCGGCTTCGCCACAGGTAATGATACAGAAGTGGTAACGAAAAAAGAATTCGAAACTATAACGTCGATATAGTGATGTAGCCATAGTTGTGAAAATGTTACCAATATTGTAATGATAGGTGAATACGATATTAATAATGAAAACAAAGGTGAATGAATGATTGTGAAATGATAGTGAAAGTGAAATTTGCAGTTACAGTGATTGCAATGATAGTAGTAATGTTAAAGGTGCAGTGAGGGTATCATATTGATGTCGATGATAGTGATTTCTAACACGAATGTAGCCCGTTTCTGGTGCTGAAAAAAGTGGTCCGCTGTTTGAGAGAATTAAATATCTAAGTTTATTATCTCGCAGTGAAAGAGTTAATGAGATAGGGAAAATGATAGATACGGTTATAATGATAGTACAAGTAACAGCAGTTGATGTGGATGACAGTCATTGATGAGGCGACGGATATTACGGTACAGAAAATGATTGTGCACGTGGAAATAATAATGATATAATGTTTTCCCCTCTCTCCCGGTCGAGACAGCTCTAGTTTTGTATTCCAGATAACGCCAGACGATTTTATTCAGCTAAGAGTGAGTCATAGAGCCTGAGACTTGGTGAATGTTCACCCCAAACCTCGGCACTGCTACGATGAGACGTCTGTTGGCCTGTTTTAGTACACGCGTTCCATCCTCCGTCGACTTAATTAAACTCTGAGGAGACTTCAGACTGCAGAGGTCAGTTACAGCCTTCATTAACACCATCATGAGGGGGGGGGGTCTCAAGCTGAATGAGATAAAAAAAAAAAAAGTTCTTGAGGTAAAGGGATTAGGTGGAATTTAGGGATGGTGGTGGTGGTGGAAGTAATAGTAGCAAAAATGATGAGATAGAAGTTACGATATTGATCCTTCAGAGATGGTTATATCAAGGATGACGGTAAGAAAGACAGTCAGGGTAAATGATGACAGTCATAGCTTTCCTGGCTTTATAGTTGCAGGACTGTCAGTAAATTATAATCATCATACGACTTTAACTGTTTCATGGTCGAAATAAATTTGTTGTTCTCTTCCTTCTGTTCCCACTAACGCCAGATGATTTTGTTCAGGTGAGAGGAAGTCGTAGGAGCTTGACAGTTTCCCATTAACTCTGTCAAGATAGAGAACTAGAAATAGAATCCTGATCTGCCTGACGCTAGGTGGTTTTATCCATTTTAGAGCAAGTACCCTATAAGAACCGGAGTTTTAATGCAGAATTATTGCGCCCCAAACTTTTCCTAGTCATTCCCCACATTTGCCAGAAAATCTTGGCTGATTTCCTCTCCCCAGCACCCAAAATGGGAAATTTCCTTCCCCTTTGGGAATTATTTTAACCCTAGGTTCTAGAGTTAGACGGTACTGTATAACGTGTAGCAGCATGAAATCTAGCAGTATTTTGAAGATTTTTGCAGTTTGAGGAAATTTTTAGATTCACTTTTTATTCTTAAAAATCACAATTGAAAAGCTAAAAAGCTTTTGGCCATCAAATACCAGATTTATAACCAATAACGCATCAGATAGGTTACTTTGGCCATTTTGGTCGTATCTGTAACCCCCCCCCCCCCACCGAATATCCCAGTTTCTCCCTGGGGGGAATTTCCCCTCATTTGGGAACTGGCCTAACAAGACAACAAAAAAACAGTGAAGATGGGAACGAAACAAACCATATTGATTATATTCACAGGAATGTTGTCGGATAAAATTGTTTGCTATGGTGCTAATTAGCGTAAGTACTTGTAATATAAAATACACATATAAATATTCGTCAACTCCATACTGTAGAAGGTAACAAGAGAAGAACCGAAATACATTGGAGTGATAGCAAGGGACAAGGTATGTTTTTATCATAGCTTTGGACTATTCAAATGGAAAAACTGTATCAACTTTTGGAAAAGTTGTTAACTGAGATGATACAACAGTTTCTACTCAACTTAACCCCCTTCAGGTATGTACAGTCGGGGACGTATATTCACCCAATATGTCACCCCTTCAAGTTGCACTTATTTTCCCTACTATTAGCTATTATTCATAAGGTGAGAGAGGTCTAGTGTATTTCCGTTTGTATCGATACGATTCGATCGATCGGACATGACCTGGGTGTGAGGAATGGACAGTGGAATAGTAGGCTAATCCAGCGAATCTTTGTCCTGATTGAAGTTCTTCAGATGTGGGTAGGTATAGATGACCTGAGGGATATTCATAAATGGCGGGAGGTTGGTAAGTTGTTTGGCTTGGCGATAGATGGCAGCGCGCTAGCAGTTAGGACCAGTGTTGTGTTTACTACCGGGGTGAGTGGATGTGGTGTACAGCTCCTCCTCCTTATATCACCCACTGTCCTTCACTCAAACCTCCACTTTGCTTGCTTTATGCACCCGGAGTGTCTTATGAGGTGATTTTTCCCGTTGTAGTGGGCAGAAGTGTCGTTGGTGCGGAAAATAGTGGTGAATATGATTGGTGTTTATGAGTGCAAGAGCCCAAACAAACGATGGGCAGGTCAGCTGTTTTTTGGGGCTGGTTGGTTTGTTGCGGCTGCTGGGTTTGTGATGGTATTTCTCTTGTGAGAATGAGTTGGCTAGCAGAAAATGGAGTTTCGATAGGTTTCAGTGCTAAAGAAGAAGTGTTAATGTGTTATAAACAGTGAAATAGTTGAATGCCGGTAGAGGTGGCTATGCTATTCACCTGAGGCAACCACGCAAGCACAGCACTTGTCACACAGCTAAAATGCAGGCCAAGAAACGGTATCTACTCCTTTTTAGCTGCTGTGCTTTCCTGTTCTTCGGTTATTTTGGCTACCACCACTTCAAAATCCATAGGCAAAGTAAGTGGTACCAGCATCTTTCAAGCTACTCTGAAGAATCCGATTTATTGCATGATGAGGATATATCACCAAGCCCTAGATTTAGAACAAGACGGACGAGTAAAGGAGGGAGCAGCGATGGAGTTGGGTTCAGTGAATGTCGGATGGAAACATGCTTTGATTTTACCCTGTGTGAAAAAGGGTTCAAAGTATACGTTTACCCAATTGATGAGAATGCAACCCCAAGTAGCAGCTACATGAAGGTGCTCAATGTTATACAGGACTCAAACTACCATACATCAGACCCCAGTCAGGCTTGCCTCTTTGTCCTGAGCCTTGACACCCTAGACCGAGATACCTTAAGCAAAGATTATGTGCGTAATATGCCACATAGAATACAACGATTACCTTTGTGGAACAATGGACAGAACCACATAATATTCAACCTCTACTCGGGCACATTCCCAGACTATGCAGAGGACCTCGGTTTCAATGTGGGTCGTGCCATCCTCGCAAAAGCCAGCATAGCTTATGATAATTTCCGCCCGGGTTTTGACATCTCTCTGCCACTGTTCCATAAAACCCATCCGGAGCGTGGAGGCGAGGATGGTTTCATGGACTCAAATAAGTTTCCCGGCATGAAGAAGTACCTGCTGTCATTCAAGGGAAAGCGTTACGTCTATGGAATAGGGAGTGAGACACGTAACAGCTTGTACCACCTGCACAACGAGCGTGACATCGTACTTCTTACCACCTGTAAGCATGGTGACAGCTGGAAAGAGTACAAAGATGAGCGCTGTGACCATGACAATGCTGAATATGACAGGTGAGTTTTTGTTAACCTTTTTTGCCCAACAGTAAGACCTCTTCATGCCCCCTCCTTTTTTTTTTTTTTTTTTTTTTAGAGCATGTTTTTGCCATTATAAATTCATCTTACTAAATAGCAAAAATTTTGTTCCAGAATTTTTTATGCAGCCAGTATGCCAGTGCCCCAGATTTACAGTAGCTACCATGTTCAAGTAAAAATATGTGATATTTTAGAACATGTCCCACACTTATCAATAACAAGGAGTGCCTGTAGGTTTATTACAGTAGCCTATGTCATTTCAGTTAAATTTTTAAATCTTGGAGTGAGTCCTTGTAAAATGTTATGTAAGTGACTACTGTTATGACTTTTTCGTGCATGTTATGTGCTCTGTTTATGTGAGGTAAAAATATACGAATGGTCAGAGAATGCATGAACACTGATAATATAGCAGTACAGCACCAGTGTACATTACAGTATTTCCTTCTGTTCTGTTGCCTGTATAGCAACTTTAGAACCGTGGGATACAGTATTTAATATTTACCTATACTTTTTGTGGTTCTGGTTTGCCTTTTAAAGAAGTTAATGCCTAAGTATAGTATGGGTGAAGTGGTAAGATGCTGTACTTGCTAGGCCGTGCACATGGGGGGAGGGAGATTTAATCCCCCCATTAAATTAATTACTGGTAAATATAGTTAAGAATGTTACGAGATAGAAAAAAAGGTAAAAAGTTCTTCAAATTTCAAGGGATGGTTGGTCATGTAATGCCATTCATGGATGAATGAGGCTGATCACTCTCATCTTAAATGTCAGGACCAGCTTGCCTAAATCCGGGTTCCTATGCTCCTCATGGGGCAAGACAGGATTTGATGACGATTGAATGAAGTAATGCGAATAATTGATGTTATGAAAAAAAATAGATATGTATATATACTAGTATATATATACCAGGTATATACTGTATATATATAGATAGATATATAGATAGATAAATGTACCCAATAAATATACAATATGCTTACCAGTACTAGATACCAGTACTTAATGGTATACCTTACATTTCCAATAGCTACTCATTGGAATATCATAGCTACAATTTCAGTATGGTACTGGGCACCAGTAGTGTGCGATATTATCATCGTCTGAATTTTAATTTCCACCAAAATGATTTGGTGAGAAATGGTAGCCAGGACATAGAAGCAAGAAAAAGCACAAAGTAGAACTGTTAGAACAGCATGCCCATTAAACTGAGGCATGTTCATTCAAACATCATTAAAGTTTTCAAAATCCTGCCTTCACCTCATAAGTAAAAACCAGTGGCATATTAAAAAAAAAGATTATAATAACTTTGCACAGAATTGCTTCAGGTAAATCAGCCAGTATCATGACCTACTGTACTGTACTGTACAAAGTAATAAAAAGGTGCAACACCCAATAGATGTATTTCATCTAGTGATTTTGATCCATTATAAGTTTCTCAGCATCCATACTTTGCATCCCCTACACCAGCATACTGATAAGATACTATACAGTACTGTATTCATCCACTCCCCCCCCCTCCACCTTTTTATTTTTCTCATCATATGCCTTGATAGCCCTTTCTATGGGACTTCCAATGTCTTGCAAGCCATTCACCTTCACATACCACCACTTTGGTGCAAAGAAGTTACAGGTACCCATTGTCCATACTAAGTAGTGTAACATACATGCTATGACTGTTTTACTCAGGATTGGTGGTTGTGGTGTTATTGTTGTTGAGCAACCCTGGTCTGTCTGGCCATGCAGAACCATCAACAGCAGGCAAGCAGCCACCTCTGCAGTGCCATCCCATGCAGTGAACTGATGTTTCCATATGGTAGAAGACAGCTCCTTGTTACAGCAAGGTGTGGGGAAGAGTGTGGAGGTTTGGTTCATAGATGGGCACCAGATTTGCATCTCTCCAGCCAGTTAACAGGGGTAGGCTACTATAGTAGGCTCCACATCACCCAATTATATGGTCATATGGTTTGCCACCCAGCATTGTAAATAGTTTCCTGAGTTACAGGAAACCATTAGGCTTGTCAGTCACTGTAGAGCCATCTGAAGTGGAAAGAATACTTCTAATGAAAAGTGAAAAAAAAAAAAATCAGAAGAGAGGAGGAAAGATATAGAAAAAGAGTGATAAAGATGAAGGAAGAAGTAGATACCACTGCATCAAGTGAGTGGATAATGATTGCCATCACCTCCCACCTCAGGACTGGTGTGATCTTTTGTAACAAAATTTAAATATAAAACTCTTCCCTGCCCCAGCTTGTGATTGAACTTGCATCCTTTCTGCCATTTGGCCTACCACACTCTCCCCATCATTGCCCCCATTCCCCTCTCTCCTTTCACACATACATGTATACAGTACCATTTTCAACAACCCATCCTTGTCTCTTCTTTCTGTAACCATAGGTCACCGATCTAGCCAAACATTTACAGCCTGCAGACATATTACTGTATATCAGAACATACCAGTAGTAAAATTTTCAAGTGTTAATCAGAATAAATTAGGCTAGTGAGAAAAAGATGAAGATGTGATCAGGTTAAAAAGATGGGGTTGTTGGGATTGTTTCTACTCCCTATATCCCAGGGATGTCTTACTGAGCTGAAGAAAATTGTTAGGCGTTAGCTCGAATAAATGAAGTACTGTACCGTACTGAGATTGTTTCTAACCTCTACAGTCGGGGGATTGTTACTTGAGCTAAATTAGATTATCTCATGTCAGCCAGAAAGGGGGGGGGAGGGAAGTCAGCTGTGATGAATAAGTGTACAGTCTTGTATATGCTGCATTATCAGTAGATTTCATTAGGCTGCTTAGCATCTTTCATGAATGGAATCTCTTTTTCATATCCTCTTCAGTCTGTGCAGCTTAGCTACACTTATTCCTTAATTTGCATCTGTTTTAGCTGTGATCAGTGTAGAATATTGAGCCTACATTTCTTAATGGTTCCATTTAACTGCCCTCATTCTTGAATTTTCATAACCATATAACTTATCAAGGTCCCACACCTGTGCATTAATGTGAATGCTTGCACACCTTAATACAATTAACTTGAAGCCTCCATAACTTACACAGATTTCTGTTTCAAATTAAAGTCTTCATAACACAGCCTCTTTTCTTCCCTGAGCCAGTGTACCGGTACTGGACATCCAGTAGGCTATACATTTACCTCATTTCTGTTAGCTGCCATAGCAAGGTGCTTTAAATTCTTCCACCAGTTTGTCTCGCTCCATTTACTGGCACATTGTACTGAGAGTCACTTATCAATCTGTCTTTAGCCAGATGCCTTAATCCTGTAAGGGGTGGCCAAAGACAAATCGCCTCCATGCCGCCTTGTCCCCTGCCATTATGCTGCCCTCCCCCAGCTCACCCCTCCCTTTTCATATACCTCTCCACTCTGTTCCACCATTTCATCCTCGGTCTCCCCTCCTTTCTCCTCCACATAGCCACACTAGCTATCCTTGTTAGTCTCTCACTCTCCATCATCTCCATGTGGCCAAACCACCTCAGTGTACCAGTATTTCTTCACTTCCTCATTTGTCAGTCTCTCTCTCCATATAGCTTCACATGCTCCTATCAGACCTCTCAGATAACTCATTTCCACTGCTCTCACTCTTGATTTGTGTCCTTCCAACAAAGTCCAAGCTTCACTTACATGCATTAGAGTTGGTATCATAGTACTGTCATGCACTTTGTTTTTATCCACATTCAGGCTACTTTCAAACCAAACTTCCCACAGAGATAAGGCCGACTAAGATATCTGCGTGTGTGTGCATAGCCTATATGTGTGTATGTATACAGTATATATATATATACATATATATATATATATATAGCCTGTACCGTATATATCATTTTGTTTTATTTTAAAAGGCTCCAACATCCTTGCATGCGTCAGCCTTGGTCACCTAATGGTGGCTTTTCATGCTGCTCGATCTCTGGCAGCTTCCCTTTTCAGTCCCTTATCCCTGAGGTCACACTCAGTGACCTTATCCCAGGTCTTTTATGGTCTGCCTCTTGCTACCCCATGCCTAACATTAACAGATCTCATTTTCTGCACCCAGTTATCATCCCCCAACCTCTCCACATGCACATACCATCTCAATTTACCTCTCCTCATCACAATACCAATACATCCCAGTCCCATCCTACCTCAACTCATCCATCATAAACCTAGCCCCCCCCCCCCGTCTCGCACTCGGGGACGCACTGCACATTCACCTAATTATTGTCATTTCTGTACTTTTCAGCCTGTGAATATCCTCTTCCTTTATTGCCCAGGTCTCGCTGCCATACAGTATAACAGTCTTAAAATATACCACACACAGAGATCCCTTTTTGCCACATCAGGAGCAGAGGGGTCCAGGGCCAGGATATTCGGTTCTGACATTTAAAGGAAGAGTGACCAACTTTACCCACCTTGATTGCCATTATTTGAGCAATAAATCCCTGCCAGTCATCTGATGTAAACCCTTATGAGTTCCACCTGCATGAAGTACCTTAACCTACTAGACCACCAGGCATCAGACTTTCTCCTCCAATTCTACCTTAGATGATTCCAGTGCTGTTCCTCCATCACTTCCTCCCTCAGACTTCCTCTTGACTGACATTAAAATGTCTTCAGCTGATGTGTTTTCTGCCATCACTGGCCTCAATATTAACAAGGCATGTGGGCCTGATGGAGTCCCTCCTGTTGTTTTCAAAAACTGTGCTTCTGTGCTTACACCCTGCCTAGGTAAACTCTTTCGCCTTTGTCTATCAACTTGTTGGAAGTTTGCTCTCATTCAGCCAGTCCCAAAGAAGGGTGACTATTCCCAACCCTCTGACTATCGTCCAATTGCTTTAACATCCTATGTCTCAAAAGTTTTCGAATCAGTTCTTAACAGAAAAATTTTAAAGCATCTTTCCCGTCACAACCTTTTTTCTGATCGTCAGTATGGGTTCCGTCAGGGACGCTCCACTGGTGATCTTCTCACCTACCTTTCAGACTCCTGGTCATCCTCCTTTCGGGACTTCTGCGAAAGCTTTGCCATTGCACTTGACATCTCAAAGGCTTTCGATCGAGTCTGGCATAAATCTTCGATTTCCAGACTGCCCTCCTATGGTTTCTATCCTTCTATCTGTGCCTTCATCTCTAGCTTCCTTTCTGGTCGTTTTATAGCTGCTGTTGTAGATGGCCATCGTTCTTCTCCTAAACCTGTCAACATTGGTGTTCCTCAGGGCTCTGTCCTATCACCAACTCTCTTCCTTTTATTCATCAGTGACCTTCTAAGCTGTACATCTAACCCTATCCACTCATATGGTGATGATTCCACCCTTCACCTTTCCATTCGGTTTCCGCAACGTCCATCTCAGCAGTTACTTCAGCAATCAAGGGGTGAGGGTATGGCACACCTAATGTCTGACTTGGCTCGTATCTCTGATTGGGGTAAAAATAATCTTGTTATTGTTAATTCATCAAAAACTCAGTTCTTACACTTATCAACCCGACAAAATCTTCCTCAGGATTACCCACTAATGTTTAATAATGTCCAGCTCAGTCCTGCATCATCCTTGAACATGCTTGGGGTTTCATTCTCTCGGGATTTGTCTTGGAAAGAACATATTACATCTCTTGTGAAATCTGCTTCCAAGAGATTAGGTGTGCTAAGCCAACTCCGAACTTTCTTTACCCCTGCACAGTTGTTGACCTTGTACACGGGTTTTATTCGCCTGTGTATGGAGTATAACTCTCATGTGTGGGGAGGCTCCCCACATGCAGCTCTTCTCAATAGGGTGGAGTCAAAGGCTTTTCGTCTCATTAACTCTCCT